>RJWH01005439.1:0-76519 GCA_004363575.1 Solenodon paradoxus
TCCCCTCCTTCTCCACCTCCTCAGGCCCCTCACTCAGCAGGAGGCCTCTGCCCACGGATTGGCCTCCCAGAAGCATCTCTCCCTGAAACTGCACACTGCCTCCAGGGCCTCCAGGGCCTCCAGGGACCCTGAGCATCTGCCAGCACCAGCCACACCCATCCTCCTTGAATGAGCTTTCTCCTCAAGATCACGCTGAGGACCGCGGGATCTGTGCTCACTGGGGGTCTTAGACCTTGGGTGTGAGGGGTCTGAAAGCGAGAGTCCGCTCTGGAACCCTGGCAAACACTGATCTCGCAACAGTTTCCAGAATGTCACCTGGCTGGACTCACACATTGTGCAGTCTTTTTGCATTGGCACCATTTTAGATTTTAGATTGGCATCTCCGTGTCTTTTCACGGCCAACAGATCATTTCTTAGCACAGCACAAGATCCATTGTCTGGATGGGCCGCGGTTTACACAGCCATTCCTCAGCCCAAGGGCATCTTGGTTGCTTCTAGGTGTGGGCTTTACATTGTGGGCAGATTCTCATGTGGACAAGCGTTTTCAGCTCTTGTAGGTGACGACCAAGGTGCACAATTAGTGTGCTGTGTGGTGAGAAAATATTTTGTTAGTAAGAAACTGGCCAAGTTCTTCCAAGCGTTCACGCCAGCTTGCACTCCCGCCAGCGACGCATGAGACCTGCTGGGCGCCTCTCCGCAGCCTGTGGCGCTCGGGCACTGGGGACTGGGCCATCTTCATGCATAGTGGTAGCTCGTTGCTTCAGTTGCATTTTCTGCTGATGTACAGAGAGCCTTCTGTATATCTTCATTGGTGGCGGGTCTGTTAATACCTTCTGCTTATTTTTTAATTGGGCTGCTTTTTTATTGTCGTTCTAGCTCTTTGCATATTGTTGATAACAATTCTTTATTACATGTGTCTTTTGAAAAGACTTTCCCCCGGTCTGTGGCTTGCCTGGTCGTTCTCTCCCTAGAGTCTTCTGCAGAGCACACCGTTTCGAAGCAAATGAAGTCCGGATGACAGTTCCTTCTCTCGTGGGTGGTGTCTTTGATATTGTGTCCGAAAACCTCTGGTTACTGGGAGTTTCCCCTCCTAGAAGGGATGTGGCTGCACTCCTGTCTCAGCAAATCACAAGTACCCTCGTCAGTCCTCAGCTCCACCTTCCAAATGCACCCAACCCTGGAAGCTCCTGGTCGCCCCCACCGTCTCCACCCAGTGCAGGCACCACCTTCTTCAGGGTCATTGCCACGGCCCCCGCATTGGCCTCTGGGATTTCAGCTTTGCTGGCGCCTCTTTCCACAGAAGAGCTCAAGCACAGTGTAAAACTCTAAGCTCAGCTGTTGCTTTTCTCAGTTTTCTGCAGTGGCTTCTCACCACACTGGGAACCAAATCCAATGTCAAGGCCTGCAGGGCCAGAGAAGGCACAGCCCCTTCTTCCACAACCTGACTTCAGCCAGCACCCACCCATCCCCAGCCAGCTTTAATTCTTGCAGTTGTTTCTGTCTGAAAACTCCTTCCTCAGGAGCCTCCTCTCCTCCCCCACTCCTCTTCCCTCCCCTGGCCCTCGCCCTTCTTTCTCTCCCCTCCCTCCCTCTCCTTTTCGCCTTCTCTCTCTTCTATGCTCCCTTCCTTTCTCTCCTTGAGGTGCACATATTGCTAGAAGAAATGGCCACCCAGATCTGTCTTAGAAGGAAACAAAGCAGCTAGGACCGCTGCCTCCCTCTCCTGAGCCCCAGGGATGGTTGTTGGCTGAGCTCCCAGATGATAATAAAGACAGTTCTGCTGCCTTGGAGCTTTGTGGTCATTTCTCTGAGGCTGAAAGAATTGGAGCAAGGAGCTCAAATTTGGCTAAATGCTGCACTATGTTAAGTAAGAATTAATAAGGAGTTTTATTGGACCCGTAGGGGGACATGGCAAGTGGCAGTTTTCTAACGGCTGCAATTGGGTTGATACAGGAGACACTTAAATGCTGGGCCCGGGCCAGGCAGAGCATAACCTAGCAGGAGAAGCAGAGAGCTCACTGAATTTAAGCTCTCAGCTCCATCCCTGGGCCCATTGCTTCCAGTGTGAAAGCCTCAGTTTCTTCCTCTGCAAAATGGGTCAGCAATGATCAGTCCTCCCAAGATTGTTGCAAAAACTGAATGAAATGATAACTGTAGATGTCTTAGCTTTAGTATGGCACCTGGTAGACCTTGATTTATTATTATTATTATTATTATTACTAATACTACTGCTACAATTGTTAGTTATTAAAATCACGTGGTAATACATAGTACCTCTGGGTTTTAACCCCGATTTCCTTATTCTCAGTTGATGATTATGTTCCTGCTGTATTACCCCAAATTAACCCCCCAAAATCCATTTTCTTTGAGTTTCTAGTCATGCATCTATTAAAACACTTTTACTGAGGGAAAGAGTCAGAATGAATAAACAAAGGAGATGAGAAAAAATGAAAAACTGCCACTAAGTTCTGGCCTTTGCAGAGACCTCACGTAGGTTCTAACCTTGAGAGGCAGCGGTTGGACGTCTCTGTCTGGGGTCTGCAGAGCCACTACCCTAAGTCTCCAGAGCGAGCCCCCTTAGTTAACCTGACTGGCAGGGTTAGATGTGGAGGTGGGGCTTCTGCCCACCACACCCCTCGCTGCCTAGTTCCAAAGGTGCAAACTCAGCCTTCAACACGAGCCTCAAATGCAGGCACCCTCCTCGCTATCTGCAAATGGCCATGTAGCCTCCAGCATGACATATTTCCCTGACTCTTCAAGGAATTCTCACATCAAAGCCCCTCTTTAAATTTCCAGAAGGCAACTGAAAAAATGGAAACCTGCCTTCTGAATTTAGTTAGTGCATTAATATTTCTGGAGTGTTCTTTTCCCAAATTCATTTACATATTAGCAGGCTGCTTCCATGGGAATGAAAATCTTCCTAGAGAAAATGGGAGTGAGGAGATTTGGATGTGGAAACCAAATACAGTGTTCCAGAGGGTCTAAATAAAAACCATCATCCTGTAACTACTCATGGGAACAGGATCTCCTTTTGCTCCTTTGCTGGGACATAATTTAGGTGAATTCCAATCTGCTGTGACTCTCCAAATGCCTGTCTGGCATTGCAAAGGATCAGCCTGGGACGCCACATGTGGCGGGGCCAGTTCCAGGACAATTAAGAGATGCATCGAGCAAGATGACAGTGAAAATTACGCAGAGGTGACTGATTGTTCAAAGAGAGCTGAGGGACCTGTGCAGGAGCACGTCTTTCTATGTGGGAGAGAGAGAATCCTTTTCAATCTGATGATGAATTTGGTCACTTACATACATGCCTAGGGCAAAATCTGACAAGAACAACATGTCTTCCATGAAAAAACAGCTGGGGACGCTTTGTAGCAGTTGCTGGTATTAATAATTCACTGTTAATTGATTCCAGGGTCGCTCCTGGAACTGGGACACAAGTCCATAGGGGACCGTGCGTCGCGGAAAGCCATCAGGTGTGGGTCTGGCCAAGCACGCTTGTGGGCTGAAGAGTATGTGACCCAGCTCCTTTGCGGTCATCTGTGAATCGATCCCGGAGGGTGTGAGATGTGTCTTCCCTTGCTGGACAGAGGTGAAGACCTGTAGTTTCACTTGCACGATGACATTTCTGCTGCATTGTGTTCACTGGGAGCTTCTGAGTGGGTCTCCATTGGCCAAAACGACTCCGCCCAAGAAGCTGTGGCTGCTGAGGATTCCAGGCTTTTCTGAGGGTGGAAGCAGCAGAGTGTGGCCTCAGGGCCTGGACTGAGGCCTCAGGCCCTTGAAGGGATTCCAGTGTGAACTTTGTCTCATCATCACCAAGAGGTCATGACACCTGGGTGCATGATAGATTTGTTAATTGTGAGCATTGAAATGCAGTCTGCTTGCGTGTCTCTCTTCATTTTTTGGTGTTCAGAGAGATGTCTCTCCGCTTCTGAAAGACCGAAATTCTCTGTCCTTGTGTTCCCACTCCACCCTCTCCCCGCAAAGGGATCTGGTGCCCGTATAGACAGACATTTTTAGAAACCTGTCTTCACTGAGCCCACGACAAGGTGAAGTGACCAATTCATGAAGGGGTGAACTTCTTGTCAATGCTTATCTTTGGTTCTTGATTATAAACTGAATGAGGGGTTGAGTTTCTCTTCGTTTTAACTAAGGAAGGAAGAGGGAAAGTGGCCCCTGACATCTCCGACGGCCTCCGTGTCCTAGTAAACGTGGACATTTCACAGACCGTTGATGCCAGAGAAATCTACTCCGTGACCAGGAGGGAACAGGGCGCCAAGACTGCCAGATGAAACACGGGTCCTGACCTGGCCTCTTGACAGTACCCAGAACTGCAGCTTCTCTGATGGTTCCAGCCTGGCCCTGGCCAGCCCTCCCCAACACAGGGTTGAGGACGCCCCCAAGTGTGCACTCACCCCTACTTTCTGACACAGTCCTATCCAGAGCAACCCCCTTCTTTGCTGAGCTCTCCCTGAACCTCCAACCCGGGACATGCAGAGTCAAAAGCAGGCTGCTCAACATACAGCCGTCTTGGCCCCAGGGACACAGCTTTGTGTCTGGAGCTGGTAATCTCTGAAACGAGATTCGGAAGCTCAAGGGAAAATTGTCTGAAAAGATTTTGCCTTGATCAGGTCCTTGGAATAAGTGAAAATGGAAGGCAAATTGGTGAAAATATCATAAATAGTTTAATATTAAATATCTTCCTACAATACCCTGCTTCCTAGCTCCTGTCCCTCCTGCCACTACCCAGGACAAGGACCAACTTAAAAATAAATGATACAGGGGCACAGACTGGTGGCTAACGGTCTAGTACACCCAGGGAGTGGTCCCACATACACCCCAGGGTCCCAGGTTCAAGACCAGGGCTGGTGGGGGATAAGCACTGCGAACAGCTAAATAAAGTAAATAAAGTGCTTCATCCTCCCCTCTCTTCCCACCTTCCTGCCTACTCACCTTCATTCCTGCCCGCACCTTTAAAAAAAGTGATACCAATAAGTAGACTCTAAACAGGAGGAAGTCAGTTCCCTACAGTTTTCTTAATGAAATCCCAGCACTGTGACTGGTGGAAGAACAAGACTTCCCTTTGCTGAGGGAAGATGGTGGGTCACCTCCCAGTGCTCAAACTCAGCTGTACTCCAGCCACTTTCTCCTCCAGCAGCCTTCCCTTTTGTCCACCTTTCTCTTCATCTAGGTGCTGTCCCTACACAGAAGGGAAGCACAAAGCCTCCAGAGATGCCCTGAAAATGGAAAAGGAAGGGGTAGGGGCTCCTAGCGCCAACCAGCCCCAGTCCTGCAGACCCACAGCCTGCATAGACAGATCTAGAGTTTTGAAGAAAATCCTGAAATCTTCAACTTTATTTAAACATGTCCCGAGTGTGACTTCTGGGCACTTGCCCACCAAACGCAAAACCACAAATTTGTAGATCTCTTCACCTTTGTGTTTACCGCGGCGTTAGTCACAACAGCTGAGAACTGGAAACTACTTGAGTGCCCATCATCAGCTGAGTGGATAAAGGGGCTGTGGTCACAATGGGATACCACACAACCCTAAAAATAAAATCCTGACATTTTGCCAACATGGATGGGCCTAGAGGAAATGAGGTACAGTGAAGGAAGTCAGGAGAAAGACAAATGCTGGATGATCTCACCCCTAGGTGGAATTGTTATGGCTCTCTGGGATGAACCAAGCGGGCACTCTTTTGGAAGTATTTTAGGCAGGTTTATTACACGCAGGCTCAGCCGGGGTCCTTTCCCCACAAAGGCTTCCCCTCAGAACACATTTATATAGACTAGAGCAAAGGTGGGGAGACCGGAATGCAAATTAGGGGAGGGGGTTTCAAGTTTGGGAAGTTCTTTGTCTGCTGACAACATTTCAGCAAGCTCAGGTCACAAGATGTTTTCATGGCTTTGCTTCATGGCTGCTGGAAGTGGCCAGCAGGCCTTTCCCCCACAGAATAAAGGAGCAAAGCAAAGGAACAGACGAAACAAAAAGCAAGCCTTAGGCATTCACAAGAGAACCCGGTTGCCAGTGGGGGACAGGGTGAGAGGTGGGAGCAAGAGGAGTGGGCCCAGTGGACAGCAGGGGGGACTTTGGTGACGTGGTGGTGGGCAGGGTGTGTCGTCATGGATTTGAGGATGGGGAACTTGCCCATCTGGGTTTTTGCATTATTCTGTAAATCACAGTTACCACAATGCACATGAAAGAAAAAACTGAAAGTGAAAAATAAAATATCCTGAATGCTAAACCGTATCATTTTTTTAAATTCCAAAGAGGTCCGACAAAATCATTAGCTAAAGCGCCTTAGATTCTGGGGCCCCAAGCTGTCTTCTTGCATTTCGCCAAAAAGAGCTCCGATGCTTCCCTGCCGCATCTTAGCAGAGAGGGCTCCCCACCTGTGTGTCCTTCGGCTGTGCCGCCCCTCCCATCCACCCAGGCAGAGCCCGTGGGTGCCAACCAGGCTGGCCATGCCGTGGAATGGCGACAGAAGAGCTGGGAACCAGCAGCCCTGGGAGGTTTCCACCCAGTGTCCTGTCTAACTTGTCCTCCTCACAGGGCACTTTCTCCCTTTAAGTCCAGGGGCAGTTCTCAGAGCAGGTGTGACTCCATAGGTATTGGCCTAATTCATTTGCTCTCCAGCAACTCTTTACAGAGTGCCTGCTATGTGTCAAAAGCTGGTAATGCAGAGTAGAAAATTAAGAAGTAATTTAAAAATATGCAAAATGCCTGCCTTTAGGCAGTTTAAATTTTTGCGGGGGAGATCATCATATAAAATTCATGATGGAATGTTTGCAGTGATGACAAGTGCTGGAAGAAAAGCAGGGACAAGGAGCAGGGAGGAGGCGGTGGCTGGAGGGCAGGGAGGAACTGCAGTTGTAGAGAGGAGGGCAAATTGTTGGGTCATTACCAGGTAGATGGGAAGAGCTCACTAAGGAAATGGCATCTGAGACCTGGGGTAGATGAGGGATTAAGATCTGAGTTCACAAAGGAGGAAGTGGAGAAGGAGCTGCTCTTGCAAAGGCCCTGAGGCTGGGCGGTATCTTCTGCATCAGCGCAGCTCCCAGGCCAGCTTGGCTGGAGCTCAAGGAGCAGGAGTAGGAAGGTAGGGTCTGAGAAATGGGAAGGTTGTGGTGAGGTGAGGCAGAACCTTCTGGATTATGAGAAGAACTCTGGCCTTGACTGGGAGCGAAGGGTGGCCTCTGGACGAAATGGGCTAGAGAGCCCGGGATCGGAGGTACATTGTATAGAAAGGCCTCCATCTGTGTCTCTGGCAGCGAGGGGCGTGGAATTGGCTCTCGGAGGTCCTACATGCCCTCCTGTTTTTCTTGGACTGGACCGTGTTGTTCATTTCCCTCACTTGCCTGTTCATACAAAGCTCTGGTTTTGTAATCCTAGGGCTCCTGGGAGACTGCAGACGCCCAGGAAGCAAAACTATCCGGGCACGGAGGGGCTGCATTTCCTGTAGGTCATCATTTCCAGGAGCCCCCCTCTTTGTAGCCTTTTCCAGCTGGGTAGACATTGCTCTGTTTGAATTTCAAGATCATCCCTTTTAAAGGAAATACAAATAAACAGAAGAAAATAGTCATGGCAGTAAGTGTTTTTGCTTGTTTAGGCCTTGAGTCACAGGGATTTAACCCAGAAGACATTGAAGAAATGGGTAACAATCCCAGCATTCAACAGAAATACCCAGTCCACACCAGTGCTAGGAAGGTAAAGATGTATTGACAATGTTTTACGGGTCAGGTACTCGCACCTTTGTCTCCAATACCGGCCTCGGCCTTGACCCTCTCCCTGGCTGTGTTGCTTGGTCGGTAGAGCTGCAGCGGCCAGCTGGCCAGCGCTGCCCCTCAGCACCTGTGCGCCGAGCCCACCTGATGGGAGTTAGTGTCTGTAGGTGGGGTTGGGGTGGGACTGACAACTGGCCACCCAGGGGAGTCCATTCCGGCCCCTCCAGTTCTCTTCTCATCTGAAACTCTCGGCAGCCATGGTTCATTTGGTTGACTTCCTCTCCTTGTGTATTATTCTCTGCCCTTTGGTAGACTTTCTGACCCCAGACTGACTGCAGGAAGCTCTGCTGGTGTGCTCTTCGGCCACATGGTATTTCTCGAGCCTCGACTCTCTCTTACATAAGGGTGGCATGATTTGTAAGTACATTAAAATGTAAAAAAAAATATTAATCTAATAGTCACCATCTTCTACACATTTATGAATGTCTGGTAAAATAACTTGGATAAGATATCATTGGGCATGTAATTATACTGACTACTAGGCCCGCAGTTGCCTTCACCTGTTGTTTTAAATACTGAAGGTCCCAAATCCTAGGAGCTTGCCCAGTCTGAGTTAACTAAGACATTTAACGATATTCCCATGCAGGAGTCAGCACTGTCCCATTGTACAGAGGAGTACTACTGAGGCTTTGATCAGCTAGAGGATTTCCCTATGCCCCAACCTCACCCCAGTTAGAGATGATAAAATTTGGACTCAGGGTCCATCCTGTTCATCATCTCTGCCAGGCAGGTTTTCTCAACTAGTTGTTCTCAACGAGCCTGAGCATAGATGTTTTTAAAAAGTGTGCCAGGGGGCTCTGATGTGTAACTACCTAAGGACCACTGATACAGAGTTAAACACAGATGGCATCCTGGGTAAGACATTTATTGACTATATAAGATTTGGCATATGACTTAATGTCTCTGTGCCTCAGTTTCCCTGTCCATAGCAGAGCGATCACAAAAGCATCTGCCTCATAGAGTATTTCAGAGACCTGAGTAAGAAGGCCACTGTAAAACTCTCAGAGCAGAGCTCAGCAAATAGCATATATGCTAGGCAAGGGAGATCTTATATGATAATAATCTCTAGAACGAAGGAAAGTAATGTAATATAAAGATTCAAATCATATAAGACCTGTATTATTCATTTTCAAACAAAATGTTATTAAAATTTAAAACATCGTGGACTTAAATAGCTCTTTCTCCCTGGGCATTTTGGATGGGTGGGGGGTTGTGTGTGGCCTTGAAGAAATTGAAGTTCGGGCTTGGGCAGCTGTGTTCATTAATTTTAATGCAGACACGACTACCTTCTTATCCAAAATGTGAAACATGGATTTTCATTTAGGTCCGTGGGTTCCTGTAGGACTGAGGTGGCACACTGGAAATTTATCCATTAGGTCTATTTGCCAGGAAGAAACAGTTCCTGCAACCAGCCCAGGGCAGGCGGCCCCGTGGCTGGGAAGGGGCCCTGATTAGAGATGCGGTGAGGCTGCTTCTAAACATAGGCTCCTGCTCAATGGTGGGGTGTGGCACCCTAAAGATGTACTACGGTGGGACAGGGGCCACGCTTGTAAGTTGCACCACACACCCCAGCTCCAGGCATTCTTCATCCCTGGCATGGGGTCCCCCTAAACCCCTCAATGAAATCATTAGTATCCGCTTCATGTATTAGTGTCTTTCAGTTTAATTACCTTTGCAGCAAACACGTGTTTATGGAATTTAGCTGGACAGAGTTCACCTCCGAACATATTCAAAAAGAGGCATTAGTGGAAAGTGTACGGAATTGATGAAAACAATTGTGTTTTAAGAGCGACCATCCCCACTATTCAGGGTTTTGATTTCTGTTGTTGCTTGCATTTTTATTTTATTCCATTTCTCCAGTTCCCCTCAAGTCCTCTATATGTTGGAGCGTACGTGACTAGTTCCCACTGGTTTTAGGTAATTCTTCTTTGCAAAAGCAAGCTTTGGAAGGGATGTTAAGTATTACTTCCCACTTCAGCAATAAGTAATATTTAGTTCAGGTCTCAGAAGTGTCTCTTTTCTCCCCATCTTCATTCAGTGAAAAAGCTGCTGTGTTACCTGCCATTGGCTGATTGCATCCTGATTTCATGAAGAGGTTTTCTCTACCAGGAGTCTCCTTTTTATTGGAAGGTAGAGGCAGAGGCTTGGTCAAGTGGGGTTCACCTCTTTTGGAAAGAATCCTTCATGGGTCACCCTTTTCCTGACTGAATCATGTGTCTGGAGGCAGATTTTAGGTTGCTGGTGGGGTCTCTGGGTGCCAAAATCAATCAGCATATGCTGAGCGGACGTAGCATACACCGAGGCCCTGGTCTACAGCTAATTTTCTTTAAGGCTTACTGAGCATTAATGCTCTAATTTTTTCCCCATAACTAGCTATAAGCTTTCCATAGAGCAGAGGATTCCCCTGCTGTTGTTTTTCATCTCTAAATTAGTTGTATTAACAGGATAATATGTTGCTTCTCCTTCTGCTAATTATACTCTGAATTCAATGTGATGGAACACATCAGATATAGGAAAAATAGCTCCAAGAGATCATATCAATGGACACAATGTAAAGCAAAGCTGTGCTCCCCTCTCCTCACTGGAGCTGAGGACTGGACTGTGGAGGGAAGGCAGACTATTTTTGAGGCTCCCTCTCTTCAAGAATGTTAGCTGAATTCTGTGTAAGTTGCATGTGCATGTGATGGGATGCCTCTTTTCTTCCCCAGATGGTTCTGAAAAGGAATACATGAAATAATGCTTGGATCGGTATTTAAGAAATGAAGTTCTTCCACCTGTTCGGTACCTGATCAGCACTCTCTACCTGGCTCCTGGCAATTTTAGGTGAGTATCCTCATCCTCTCTGACATGGTCTCCTCTCTTTAGAGTATTTTTAAACTTACCTTTCATTTTCCTTCTCACCCAACTTTAATTTCAAGGAACAGTGGGGATCTTGCCTAGAAGAGGCATCTCCCACTAGCTCAGCTGCTAGGTTCACAGCGATGCAGGAGTCCATGTCCTATATCCTTGTTTAGGATACAGACTGTGCTACTTTATTTCATGGTGTCCCCCAGGATGTCTAGTGAATTTGGGGCACAAAGAAAGGGTTAAAAGTTCTGACTAATTATGTAAATATCAATTACCTCCATGTCAAATTCACATTCATTGATTCCCTTTCTGAGAATATTGCAGATACTGGGTAAGAGCTATACTTTACTTTCTGCTATGTAAGTAGAAAATTACAGAAGTAAGCAGCTCTTTTAGATGCATGTGTTAGTTTTATGACAATGGTGCTAATGATGAACATTATGATTGCAATGATATTAATGATGGAAATGATGATAATGGTAGTGATGATGGCAATGATAATGATGGAGATGATGGTGACAACAGCGATGGTAGTGATATGATAAAAATGATGGCGATGGTGGTGGTGATGGAGACCAGGATAATGGTGATGATATTGAAAATGGTGATGATAATGATCATGATCATGATGACGGTGGTGATGATGATGATGGGGATATCAGTAATGGTGATGATGATGATGAAAATGGTAATGATGAGGATGTTGATGATGAAGATGTGCTGATGATGTTGATACTGATGGTAGTAATGATGTGTGTTCATTTAATAAGAGATACTTTATAATGCTTCAGTATTCCTTTGAGTGATGGCTAAAGCCTTTTGGACTCAGTCTTTAGAGGAGTTTCCATGACTAGAAAAACCTCTCCAGTTAGTATATACTGGATATTTCCCTGGTAAAATCCATTGTCTGCAGTCCCAGAACCAACTCTGATGAAACATCGATTTGTACACATCTCCTGAGGTTTAAGCAACTTTGTTTTTCATATTTTAGAAACCATTTTATCAGTTTTACTTGTAAATGATAGCCTCTAGGAACCTGAGTGTTTTCTGAGGGTGACTTGGGGTGAAATCCTGACTTGCTTCCTGGATGCCTCCAGTTTCTGTTTAGTTGGACCCAAGCACAGCGTGTTGGCACTTTATGAAACAAGCGATGCTATCGGATACATCAACATCACGATTCCGACTAAATGGATTCAGTAAACCAGGCATTGTTGACGTTGACATTTCCTAATTAAGGTTGTCAGTCTTGTCCAGAGCACCTCAGTGAATTTGTGTGATATGCTGGGCTCCTGGTTTTTACAAACCTATTTCTTAAGATAAATGCCTTCTTATTTAGGCAACACGCAATGCTGATGACATTGAAATTCTAGGTGATTAGTTACCCACATTGTGGTCTGCTGGTGATTAGGCAGCCACAGTGTGCCTCCCATTACTTATCTCATGACTCATCCTTTCTATATATGCTCATGGGCATGATGGTTACTTGGGTGACGGGCACATAGTGGAGGGTCATTGAGGTATTTTTCCTCACCTCTCAATAGCACTGTCACAGCTCTCTTTACTGACAAAGCCAAGCGTGTGCTCTTTTGGAAGCAGTGAAGGCAGCTTTATTATGCGCGGGCTCTGGGAGCACCTTTCAGGAGTCTGAGCAGACAAGAGATGGGGAACACACTTATATAAGGTTAGGAGGAGTGCGGGCGAGGGGAGGTGTAAATTACAACAGGAATTACAAGCAGAACCCAAGTTAGTTATTTGTAAATTCTTCACATGGACAACACACAGGATTCAGTTTACTAAACACATATTTGCAAAATGCACATAAGACTCCATTCTCAGGGTAATAAAGAAAAGTCCTTTATCCGGCCGGTAACTTATTCCGCTGTCTGGCAGCATTCCAGCAGCCCAGACTGCAGGGCGCCTGACAGCTCGATGAGTTTTTCACCTGGCCCACAGCGGCCAGAAGCTGGGGTGTGATTTTTCTTCTACAGCACAATTTGTCTTCCGGCTCCGAGGAATCCTTGACTCAGAAAGATGAAACTGTACGCAAACCAAAGCAGCCTACCTGTCACGATGTAAGTTTCCTCATCGCGACTCTATTCTCAACAGCTTTGAGTTCCTGTGTCCACCAACCCAAACTAACCTGGACCAATTTCCTACCCTAACTTCACTCAGCCCGGAATATGAAGCCCTATCCGAATCCTCCCATGACTTCCCCTTCTTGACTATGACTGTCAGAAGGCTGATCTCTCACATCAGTAGGTATATACTTGATACAAATATAATGGGTACATAATGGGTATAATGTGGATCTGTTATCTTAGTTGATTAGTAGGATTTCCTAATGCTTATCTTATGAAGTTTATTTCCTACACAGAAGCTCAAAGGCACAAGATAAAAATATCCCAAAGGTTAATGCTTCCTCATTAGAGGTAACTCTTCATCAGTCTTTTCCAAATACCAGGGAAAGTCTTTGCAGTGGTTCATCAAATCTTATCTTAGCACAGCCCCTGAATGACATCGGTGGATCCAGAAGCTCTTCTTTGTCAGTTTAAAAACACATAGAGCAGGTTCTTTCGTTCTGAGGAGAGTCTGAAAGGATTCATTAAGGACTCCCCTGCGAAAACATAGAAAGTGGATCAAGAGAGGCGACTTTGTATTAGTTGGGCAAATCCAGTCTGCTTTGGGAGGCTTTCCTCTCTGGAGCGTGAGTTCACAGGTGCAGTGCATGGTGACCACACCCTTTGTGCAGGGGAGGGGTGACATGTCTGTGGGGTTATTCCTGACGTCAACAGTTTGTAGCCAGAGCAGACCAAGTGTCCTCATTGGACCTGAATAACATGGGTTTACTTATGAAAACCCTACATCTAGGACAATCTTTCCTTTCCAGATCACAGGATTAGTGACCTCGCCAGGTGAACTCAGTGGCAAGGAGGTGACTTCTTGCATCCTAGGTCAGCTCCCATGAGCCAAATAATGTCTTATGCGTGTCCACACACACGGCAACCAGCACCATCATCGAATGGGTATTTCTGAATCTACAGTTCATCAGGTGTTTTCAAAGAGCATGAAATGACCTAAGTGTCTGCACATCACTTATGCACAAGGTCAGGAGACGAAGGCACATCGACAGAGCATGCCATCTGCCTTCTTTTTTCCACCGTTAACCCTGACACAGTCATAACTCACCCTCCCACGCCCTGGAAATGTCCTGGAACCATGATTTATCATCAGTGATCTAACCCCCAGTTCCCACCTGTGAGGATGTGAGAAACCGCTCACTGAAAGCCACAGATCATGATAGGCTGGATGTGGCTGTGGTCGGCCTCTCACGAAGGGCCCTGGAGGCACCTTGAGCTGTTTGTTTACTTCCTTCTGAAAGATTGCTCTCTTTGTCAACACACACTGTCAAGGGGCAAATCCTCACTGGCCTGCTGGGCCTGAGGTGGCCTTGACATATATTCTAATCCAAACAAAAAAGGCTTGCAATGCAAATACTTCAAGTGAGTCTGCAAATCTCCTTTTAGGTTGCTCTTTGGATTTCTTGAAGAGCTTTGTCAGTTTGTCAGTGCTGTTTTCATGATGCTGACAGCTGGCTAGAGTCTAGAGAAAGGAAGTAGGACTTCTGGGGATAGATACTGGGCTACCATCTTTTCTTAAACCTTCTGAGCTGGCCCTGATGAGCCAGGATGGTGGAGCATAATGGTCCAAATCAAGAAAAACAAAGCAAATTGGAAATCCAAGTTTAGGTGGATTCAGATTAAGAAAAACACAAAAACAAAAATATCTATGTGTTCCAATCTTATCAGTTATACCCTAACAGAAAAGTTGATCTAAAAAGCCAGTCATGATGCGCCCTGGTGACCTAACATTTAAATCAGGCAAAGTCCACCCATATCCCGAAGTCCCTGGTTCAAGACCAGGGGCCAGGGACACTATCAGTGAGGAAAACAAAATAAAATCAAGTGCTTTCTGCCTCCTCTCTCTTCCTTCATACTGCCTACTTGCTTTTATTCCTACCTGTACCTTTCCTTGAAAAAACAAAACAAAACAAAAAACTGTACTAAAAAAGTTACTCATGGAATCCTAGATTTAACTGTGTTAACAAGCAGTGTGAAAAACGATAATTTATATTTTAGAATAATTTTGTCCAGTTAATCAATCAATTGCATAATACTTTTAATTTTCAAATATTAATTTAAATCAAATTATCTCCACTTAACTAGGGATAATAATGGAATCAAGCTAATGGGATTATTTTGAGAATTGAATGAGTATTTCTACAAGTGCCTAGGGTTCATATTAAATGTGATCTAACTGTAGACTATTACTACTGCTATGAATAAATGACCTTATTATTGTTGTAAAATTCAGAGTCAGTTTGTTCTTAACCCTTGAAGAGTGGTTAAAAGGCTGTGTTGCCTTAAAGCGAACCTAGAAAGGAGCAGCTTGGTGAGACTCTGGCTCTAGCATTAGTGCTCAGAGTTGGCATCACAGGAATCTGTCTCCTCAGCTTCCAGTCTGCAGTGTGCCCAGTGCCGAGCTGATGCTGCAACCTTGGAAAAAGAGCAGAGGCAAAAGTATTACCCTCTGAATGACTGAACCATAAAGACCCCACTGGTTCTTTGAAATGTGTCTGCTGAGAGAGTATTTTTATCAAGGGAATTCTTAGCAATCCCAACACACACAGAGAGAGAGAGAGAGAGAGAGAGAGAGAGAGAGAGAGAGAGAAAGAGAGAGAGAGAGAGGAGAAAACTAAATATCACAATAGACACTATTAAATACAGAAGTAAGTAGGACTTAATTTAATTTTGAGTAGAAATATAGAAATATGATTAAATTTTGTTTTTGCTACAAAATAAATAAGGTAAATGGGCTATGCGATAGTTACACATGATGTTTTGGGGAAGTAAGTTGACATCATCTTCCGCTGACTGTTTAGATGGCTGTATTGAGATGTAATGCACTCACCATACAATTCACGCAATTAAAGGACACAATTCAATGTCTTTTAGTGCATTTATGAAGCTGTGCTATTAGGCCTCTATCTAATTTTAGAGCATTTCCGTTACCCCAAAAGAAGACCTCCTGCTTACCAGTCACCCCCGTCTCTGCCGACTCCAGTTCCCTGTGCACCCGAGTCTACTGTCTACCTCATGGCTGCGTCTAATCTGGGAGTTTTTTGAAATAAATGAAATCAGAGTATGTGTCTTGGTGTCTGCCTTCTGAGTGGTGTCTGCAATGGCCATTCATGCTGTAGCTCTGTCAGAATCACACTCTGTTTCAGTGCCAAGTAATACATTCTTACAGAAACACATGCCATGTGTTTATTCACTCATTACTTATCACACACTGGAGCTGTTTCCACCTTTGACTATTATAAATAACACTTCTCTGAACTGCATATTTCCACTTGCCTTATCATTCAATTTTTAATCAGCTTTTTCTCCTCTGATAATGACCGTAATTATATTTATCCCTCACGGTGTTCTTACCTTTAAGTTCTAGAAGTTCTACTTTTCATTGACTGCCAGCGATGCATTTCTACTAGTTACAACACAGCGAATAAACAGTAAATATTCTCAACAGAGCTTCAGTAAGGTGAATTCCATTTTTATCTCAATGACACTTTCTGATGTTGAAAGTAGGACATTATTGAAATCTCTGCCTATTTGTGTCTCTAAATAAAAACCTTCTCAAGTGTCTCCACCTGGTAATATTTAATTTAGAATGTGGGGCTGATTCATTTCTTTGGTCTAAGGCCTTCAAATTATCCTCAAACGTTGCAGCAAAAGGCTGAATTTGCTATGAAGATAGAGCGTCTAACTCAATAAGTATAAATAACTGGGCACAAACATGCGGCGCTTCTGCCTGGAAGGAGAAAGGAGACTTTCTAGGTGGGTCCTGGACAGGTCTCTTGGAGTTTCCCTGTACAGGGTCCGCCCCTGAGATTCTGCAGATAGGGGGGGCCCCGGCATCCCCTGCAACGGGCCTGTGGTTAGATGAGGGCTTGGCTTCCTCGGGGTCAGCAATCATCTTGAAGTGGACACTGGGTCAGGAAACAGCGTGCTCCACGGCCACTCTTGCTTCTCACAGCTGTGACCCAGGAAGGAGAACCCAGAGAGCTCTGCGTCGGGTGGCCCTCCTCAGCCCCCAGAACACAGGGCTTTGTGCTGTCCTTTGGGGGGAATTGATCAAACTCTCTGTGTGGAAATACGATTTGAGGAAGAGAAAAACAGTACTCCCCCAAATCCCCTCTTACCAAGCCTTTGTGAGTTTGCACCATCCATGAAATGTTTGGTGAGGAGGGTGGTGGAGGGTGGGCTGGTCTGTGCTAATCGAATACTGCGGGCCAAGGACAAAGCTCTGTGTGGATCAGATCCTGTGGGTTTCAGAGGGGGTGCCCAGCCCAATCAGGGGTCGCCGTCCTTTGTGTGTGACAACACGACTGTCTGCTTGTCGAGGACCAGGTTAGAATGTTCATGGAACACCTGCCTCATTCCCGGGTGTTTCAGACCAACGAGCCACGAGGGGAAATGTGTTCAAAGTCTGAGGGTTTCAAATGATTTCCAGGTGTGTCCCTTCTTAAAGTCCTGAATTATTTTCTCTAGCTCGGAACAAAGGCGACCTCTGCCCCTCATTTCTTATCTTCTAGAATGCCAGTGGGCTGTGGTTTCCGCCTCAGCCCAATTAATTTCACTCGAGGCTTTCATATTTTAATTAAAGTGGCTGTTTCATAAATATTCATCAAACACAAATAAGTTTCCAGGGTCAGCAGGCCACGTGCCAGGAAAGAGAGACACAGCTCTTTCCCCTTCCCAGAGCGCGCTCATCCATGAATGAATAAGTACCTCTCGTACCTGAGAGTCTATTCTCCCTGTGTCTGTTCAGGAAGGGCTCACCGAGGGTCCGCCAGGCGGAGCTGTGTGGATGGGGTCTGAAGACACAGACTGGTTGAGGCATCTCCACCTGCATACCTTGCTGCATATTGACTCACCTGAGTCCATATACAACTGCACTTACATCTCAGCCCCTCTGCTCTCTCAATACTCATGGACCCCAGGCTCACACACACACACACATGCATCCATGTACAGGCTGTATGCACATATACGTGTGTGTGTGTGTGTGTGTGTGTGTGTGTGTGTGGTCACAGAGGTGGGACACACAGTTAGGAGAGACAGACAAAGTGTTGACTATGGACAACTGACTGCTCTCCCAGCTTCTCGGGGTCCATCCATATTGTCAGCCAGCAAATATTTCCCACTGTGCATCAGCTGAGCTGATGTTTTTAATAGTCATGTTTGTTATTTATTTTCTTTACACTACTGTTTTCATTTCAGGAATCTCTAGGACCCAGGATAACAGAGCCATCCCCACCTGGACCATCGTGAGTCATTGTCCCAGACAGAAAAGCAAACACTGTGGAACCTCTTTATCTGTTAAGGCTTCTTTTCGGAAGTGACAGAAACCATTTAGACTCACATTTCATTGACCAGAGCAGCACACGCAGGAGTTCAGGAAAGTAAGGTGGAAGGGTGAGGCCCGGATGACGAGGGTATGGGTGGGTGAAATGTGAGTTGTCAGGTTTTCTTAAATACACAGGGAAGGCGTGTGCATCAAGAGAGAAGGAAATGGAGGTTAATATTAGAAAGAGAGGACATTTCATAATACTAGGACCATAGGTAGCTGAAAGCAAAAAGGAAAGGAAAAGGGAGGAAAGAAGGGAGGGAAGGAGAGAGGGAGGAAGAGAGAGAGGAAGAGAGAAAGGAGACCCTTGAGTGATTTCCCCCTGGGATGTCAGAAGCATCAGAGAAAAGCAAACTTTGAATAGAAGCAAACAGTCTCTGTGAACGACTGATTCCCATTCTCAGCGTGATGCTATAGTGTGTGACGGTTTCACCCCATCTCATCCCTGCTATTTCTGAAGTGACTGTTGTGAAGTAACTCTCCTCTTCCTTCTGGATCCTCAAAGATGGGGCCCAGGCGGAAAACCCAAGAGAGTACATTCAGAGCCTCTGGTTAGGAGGACCGCACATCATGAGAGCCAGCCTCAGATTGCTGCCATCGAGGGGTGCTGAGCTTTCCTGCCATCTGGACTGAAATCCACAGGACAAAGAAACACAGCACATGTTCAGAGAATCCTGCGTCCAACTGATGTCACTGGTTCACATGGGGCACGGTGTGTCATAAGGAACGAGAACGTGGCCCAGCCTGGGCGAAGGCTGATCATCCATGGGCAGCAACAGCAGTGGACCCTGACGACTCCCAGTCATTTAAAGTGTTCCCATGGGCGACCGCGATGCACACTGACATCGACTTCTTTATCCTGAATCACCAGTGATTCCTTCTGAAATAGCAGGAAGGAGAACCCATCAGTCATTTAAAGTCAGTGAAGTTTCATGTAGAAGAGACTAATTTACGGCAATGGAGGAAAACCAAGCTGGGTTATTGAACCATTTTAAAGAAAAGAGTTGTATTACTTTGGAATTTACATAGTCATGTGCTAATGGAAGATGTCTCCTGGCTGGTTTGCTTTAGCAAACAGAGAATGGTTATTAAAATGCCATGGGCTGGGATTTACAATGGTCCGCATGCCACGCCTTGCGGGGCCTGTAGAAAAAGACGTCACTTTTTTCAAATGAGGGTTCCTGGTTAACTTGGGCTCTTCAACATATAGATGAAAGAAAGCCTTTCCACACTGTGTTTGCTCATAAATGCAACACCACACACAAATAACTGTACACTCTGTGCCTGAAACTTTACCAAGCCCCCTACCTGGCCCCCAGTTTGGAGAGCAACGGTCATTGAAACACCTGCCATGCTGGGGAAAGTTCTAAAGCAGGTGGAATTCATTCTTGGCGGGGAGACTCAAATGCTCTCTCTCATTTCTGTCAAAGCAGTTAGCAATCTAACTCCCCACGGCAGTTAGATTAATGGGCACAAAGATTCAAGTCTCAAGCAGACGTGCAGTTCACATGGAGACGGGACACTCATCTCTTGTCACACAGCATGGTGCCCCCTCTTCTGCTGGCAGTGTCCTGAACTGAAGGGAACCCACAGCCTGCACATTCAGTGACCTGGATTGGGCACCTGTAGGAGAGACAAGGGATCTGGGCTCAGCCAGTCACAAGCCCAGGCACTGGTGAGGGGCGCATGCCCAGTACTCCTGGAGGGATTTCCCAGCATTAAACGCCTCCACCTTTTCTTTCAGGGGAGCGGAGCTCAGTTCACCCTGAAGTTTCTCTCTCCTCCTACAGTAATCTGAATAAAATCTGTCTTGCCATTTTTAATCAGTGTCCAATTTAATTTCTTTATCTCTCTTACTTTTTTTAAGCGAAGGTACAGACAGGATTGAAGGTGAGTGGAGGCAGGCAGGCAGGAGGAGGGAGTGTCTATTGTATGGAGCTGTTCATTTTGGCTGTTTCCCTGGCGCCAGGATGTGAACCTGGGTCCTTGGATGCCTGTGGACTGTGCCTGCCTGAGGTAGCAAACTTGATCGTGAAGACACCAGAGTGTGCCTTCATTTTTCTTTGACACTTGGCAGACAGTAAAGCTGAATAAATATCTATTACATAAATGAGCAGTTTCCTAAAGGAAATAGCGTGGTTTCCTTCCATGGGACATTGGAAGATGTGAAGTATGTAAAAGGCTAACAAACAGCGGTCCAGCAAGAATGGCTATGAGCCCAATGGGCCCAGGCTCTATGAGTGTCTTTGTCACAACCCTGGATGACCCTGGTGGTTCCTGATTCCACTCTGGATCTCAGTTCCCAAGTACAGCTCCTGCAGATGGAGTCTGGTGCTCCTAGCTAGGTTCTGTGACTTTATGAAACATTGGACCCTTCAGTTCTGTATGTTCATAAGAGAAACTCACAGGAATTCCTGTGATGTGTCCTAATCTTGTGAAATATAAGACATATCTATTTAAAACAAATAATAAATATTCATATAGTCTTTATTCCCATTCTGAGCACAGTGTTCTACAAATTCTTTAATTTCCTATGATTAGAGATATAAGGGCATCTTTGTTACAGCTGGGTTTTGTCCTAGGTTCCTGAAATAACTTCACAACAAATAAAGGTTAAATGCATGTCTTCTGTCATTTATAGCAAACCCCTTTTGATCCCACCTGAGCTCATGTTAATGTGGTGATTTTCAGAAAGGCCACAAATGCAGAGGGATGTGGCTGGTTGCCAGGGAAACGTGTCCTGTGATTAGAGGGTTGGCACTTTCAGCCCAACCCTTGACCTTTGAGGAGGGAGAAGGACTGGAAGTTGATTAATCCCCGATGCCCAAAGATCAATGGTGTGATCAGGTATGTCTATGTCAGGAAGCCCCCAGACAAACCAAAGGACAGGGCTGGGGAGCTTCTGGGTGGAGAACTCTAGGTGGCGGTGGACGGACAGTGCCTGGAAGGAAAGACTGTCTTCCTTGCCACACCCTGCTGGAGCGTCTCTTCTGTCTGCACATTCCTGATTGTGTCCTTGCATAATAATCCTTGAATCTAATAAGTACACTGCTTTCCCAAGTCCTGTGAGTTGTGCCAGGATTGCCTGGCATGGAGCTGAATTTCTTGCTGTGGACAATCACACACAGAAGTGGGATGGGGGCTCTGTGATCGTGATAGAAAACTGGAGGAGAGCTTCTCTAGAGGAACTTATCCAGAGCAGCCCTGCCTCTTCCTGGCACCTCCAAGGTGAATGACACCCTCAGACACTGCCTGTCCTTGGGACCTTTCCATTAATTTATCATCTCGGCCTTTAGTTTGTCCACCACACATTTACAATGCGTTTCATTTGGTTTCCTAACTTCCTGGTTGAACACGTGGGAGAATTAAGTTATTAAAAGGATAAATCCATTGTTTATGGTTTGTTTATTCTTCTTGGGGCTTTTCCAATCATTAGTTAAATGGTGAATTATAGATAAAAACCTGATTTATAGACAGAGCACAGTATGTGAATCACACAGGGGGCGGTTCTGAAGACAGAATTGCAAAACTTTGGAGTTTGAGGATTCCATCGTGTAGAACTCCCTGCAGACCCATGGGCCAGGGGTCTGTGAAGAGGAACAGAGGTGACAGGCGGGTCTCAGCTGCGGAGGAAGATCAACCTCTCCTGAAGATGGGACTATGGACCACTCTAGTCCCCTCAACATCTTTGCTCCACTGGATGTTAGATTCTGAGAAAGTTCATGATGACCTCTTGGCCTCAGAACCTTCACCAATGAGACACAGATAAGATATCATATCCAAGGTTTCTAGGATGGTCGCCTTCAGACACTGGTGCATGGGCCACTGTGAGTATTCACAACTAATGGATCATTTCCAGGGCTCTTAGGCACATCAAAAGGTGATAAAAGTAGATACTAATGCATCACACAGCAGCTTTTCAGGGATAAAGAAATGGTGTCATGCAAAAGGTTAATACATTTACTATAATGATGTGTTTGTCTGTATCTGAAGAGGTGCCACTAGATGTGAAAATATGGAATCAAGGCCATAAGCTTGATTCCTCATTCCCTTTGTCGACAGCTGCAGACACTCACCAGAAAGCTGATCCCTCAGACACACCCAACTCAAACCCTGAATTTGGCTGGAAGGTTCTCACCATGGCGATTTTAAAGCAATTGTGACAATTCAGAAAGAACAAAAAATCCGCAAGGATTTGATGATAGGATCTGGTCCTTGAATGCTTGGTTCCCAGAAAGCGTGATTTCAGGTCAATGCAGGAGATGTTCATTCTTGTCTGTCCTCCAGGTCCATCTGAGCTTGGATGGGGGATATGCTTTCTTCACTTAGGGGCTTTTTTTATCACCGTTCTCTCATCATAACACACAGGCATGTTGGCTGGTTTGTGGACACATCCATCATAATGATGAAAGCACACTTGCATTTGTTCCACTTAACTCACCTGGAAATCTGTTTCACAAGGAGATGCTGTGAGATTGGAGCTAACAAGCTTCTCACTCCACAGCCCAGCAGATAAAAGAAGGAGGCCCTGAAGGGCTTCCTGCTCCACAGTGGTTCTTCTTGGTTTTGTTGTACACACACTTTATCTCTGGCCAGCAGCCTCATGTCCGGCTCTCCTGCTTGCTAAGAGCTTGTCAGTCACAGCCCAGTAGCAATGAGAGTGAACCTAAGAGACTGCAGAAAGCCATTCTAATAAAAAACATCAGAGCATGAATGGCATTTTAAGATGACCTTGCTCCACGGTGGGTGGGGATCTCAGGCTGCAAAGTCAAGTTAGGAAGAATTGGAAAAAAAAAAAGGCAACAACTTTAACTTTTGTTCTGACTCTGACTTGAGTTTCTTTTCTAAGCCTCGTTCATCAGGATGACAGGGACCCCATCTCGGCCCCTCCTGAGTCGTGTCTAAGGGCTAGAGATGTGAGTGGTGGGGAGACGCTGGGGCCTCCGGTTGAGTGAATCAGCAGGTATAGTGGCTGCCAGTGCTAGGATTAAATCCGGACCGCCTCCAAACCACATGCTCCTTTGCATCGCCTTTCTCTGCACACAGAGGCAGCTGGATTTGAGCTAAGCAGAATAAAAGCGACTTTCATGAAGATGAAACTCATCTGGTTCCCTTCCTGCTGCCCAACACCGAAGCTCTCCCCCTGCCTCCCTGGGCGCCCGTGTCATCCACACACATGGATTTTTCTTTACCTGTGTCCACACATAAAAAATTTTATTTGTGAACTTGACTATCCAACTTTTTCCCCTAACCCAAGTGCATCCATCTCTTAGGAAGGTCCTACTCTCATAACACTGTGAAGTGGGTTAAGTAGGTACATTCTTTTGCTGATGAGCAAACAGGTGTTGGGGGTTTGCCTTTCTTTATTGCAAACAGGGGTATGGTGAGAGGTGTCCTGGGGACCAATCGAGTTCTTCATTTTGGACATTGGAGCCATAACTGAATTGTGTTCTACCCATCTTTTCCTCGTTAACTCCTTTTACATTGGTTTGTTTTCAATAATCTCTGGAATTGCACATATTTTAATGTAAATTTTGATTTTACTTACTTAAAAACTGACAAGAGGTCATACCATGGAATTAAATCATCAGAGCCTCTCCTTTTCAGAAACTGAACATTTGAATCCTAAAATGCCACTCTACTTGCAAAGGACTCATATATGGGTGCTGCCACGAGGGCAATAAGATGGAAGAAATTCTGAGAATTTTGCACCCATCCATTCCTGTCAGGAAGCCTTATTAAGTTACATTAAATAGGACAATTCTAGACTACAGGAGACCTGAGTTTGAATCTTAATTCTGGTTTATATATGTGGCCTGAAAAAAACTTTTTTCTTATTTCCCTTGTTATAAAGGAGGCAGGTTAGTTGTGTGAGCACAGAACGTACAGACATAGAGAGGCTCTTCTTACTGAATGTCAGCTTCTCCTCTTCCTCTTGTTCATCCCCTTCTTCATCCTCTTGGATAACAGAACTGCTGGCATAAATAAGTGACAGGTGAACATTCTGTTTGTTCTTCCCATTCCTAGTTAATCCACAAATCTCACCATTGACGAATGAGCTGATCCACTTCTAAGGTCTGCATGCAGGCTACTGAAGTTTGGCACTTTGGCATCAAACACATGTGGATCTGGGTCTTGAGTTTCCATCAATTATCTTTGTTCTAACCGTTCTGAACCTCAGTTTCCTCATTTTCAAGATGATTGCTTTCACTGGTATTCTAGGACTAATGAGTTATAGGGAGGTACCCAGCCCTGGCATAGTGCTCAGATACACTTTCTTGTCCCCTCTCCTTTCTTTTCTGAACATGGTAGATTGATCTTTGAGGGCACCAATGAACATGCTTTCGATGGTGCTGACAACTTCAATCAATTTCTTATTATCTCAGTAATTCACAGGGTCAATGAATCAACCAGGAGCTAGAGGACAAAATGAATGTATTGGGGTTCATGGAGGCCCGGTCCCTGACACTGAGTGGGTGGAGACCATGGGGAGTGGATTTGGAGCAGCAGATGGTTTACCACGAGTTGAGAGAATGTCAGGCTTTGGTTTCAGGCTTCAAGTCACCCACGAGAGTGCAACATCCAAAACAGTATGAGAAACTGTCTCTTCATCCACACTTCAATTCCTATTCATGCAAGTGGGTTATTTATCAAATGCCTATTCTCTGCCCAGTGGTATGAAAGCCTGTTTGAAGCCATTGTCTCAGCTGTATTGTTATCCACATCAAAAGCTAACTCCAATTTTATAACTGGGCTATCTAATTTACACAAAGATCCAGAGAAAAACATCTGCTAACAAACCACATAGGTCAAATTCTAGAGTAACCCTAATAAAACTCTAAGTCTGTAATTCAGTTCTGCGTTTTCCAAAGTGTGGATGAATTTGAATTATATAAAATATTAAATGTCATTCACTCCACTATAAAGAAAGTTTATTCCTATTGAAATATAGTTTAATTTTTTCTATGACATCAAGGAGAAGGATCTCTATAAACTCCCAAATACCAACAAATTTTCTTCAGATAAGGAAAGGGTAGTCGATGGGGCAAATAATTAGAAGAGGTAACACAGATGCATGTGTGTTCTAATTTCATATGACTGCATTCTGTAGCTGGAAAGGAGTCCCAGTTTTCTACGGATTCGAATAAAGTTTGTTCTTAGACAATTTTTTCTCTTTAATTAAGAAACTAGACTGATGACTTATTCAGTTACTTAATCATAGGGAGAACCTGGGGAAAGTTAATAAAGCTTGAGAAACACTTTAGCTGAAATATTATTCCAGTGTGAAGGGACCACTATGAATACACTGAGAGAACAGAAGGAAGGAAAGAGAAGAATCTTTAGAGATCCATGTAACTACATTTACAGTGATGTTTCATTGAGAAAAATCTACTCCCTGCTGGACAAGAGACGTGAAACTATGACATTTGAGATGTGCCGGGCAAAGGTTAGGAATGTAGCCCTTGACCAAGAGTAAACCCTTTTCAACAGAATAGCACTAGGAGGATTTCACACTTGGGCTGGAAAGGCATCATGAAGTGGGGCAGCTAGTCTCAGAGACGCCTGAGTTCAACACGCATGGATCAGCGTCACTTGCATGTCTGGGACCTTTGCAACTTCCGAGCACTAGGTTTTCCCTAATCTGTTGTTTGACATCACTGGAGTAACAAATAGCATGTTATGAACTGAACTTGATCAATGTGAACTCGCCCCATTATTTGGATTCTGGTACCCACAATGATTGACCGTCTGATACTGGAGACATTGCTTAACATGTCTAAATATCAGACAATTTATTCATAAATTGGGGTAAATAATACCTGGTGAGTTAGGAGGAGGGTTAAATGGCATAAGAATAACACTTGACACCCAGTACTTTGTAACTGAACATTATGTAGAAGTTATAATTGTCCAAAGGAAAGTAAAACTAACCTTAAAATGCTCCCACTTTCTGTGTCTGTAATATTTTAGTTTATTAAAGAGCTTCTTTTGGCTATTAACTGAATTCTCAAAAGCTGTGCAAGGAAACTGTATCCAGTATTATCCTTCTCACTGATGGAGAGAAGATTCCATCAGTGAGACGGAGAGGTCACCCATCTTACTCAAGGACACAGTAAATCTTACACAATATCCAGAGTTTTACATACCTTACACCCAAAAAGCAATTAAGGTGTTTGGTGCCACAAATTCTGAGAATCATTACCTTAGAAGTAGACATCAAGTGATAATAATAATTTATGTAGCAAATATTCATCTATTTTTACCATGAACTGAGTACAGTCCTAAAGATATGGCATGTCTGAGTCCCTGAAGTGTTTGCTGCCCTCCCATGATTGGTCTTTCCCTTAAATTGAAGTGAGTGGATTGAAGTGCCAAGGTGTGCTCCCATGTCCTGTGAACTGAACCAGGATTTTAAGTAAGAATCTGGTTTGAAAGCTGAGGCTCTCAATTTCTGTATTATATTATACTCATAAAATGTGTGAGGAAATCCAGACTTTTCTGAGACAACCATGGAAAGGTTTTAAATGCATCTTTTTACATCTAGATATAGGGATAAAGATAGGGTAGATATAAACAAAAACATTTGATAAAAGATTAATAGCCAAGATTCATAAAGAACATAAAACTGAACAAGACAATAAAAAATAAATTAAAAGTAGGCAGAGGATTTCAATGGGCACCTTCCAGTAAGGACACACAAATGGTTGAAGGGCACATGAAAAAATGTGCATCATTGCCTATTATCAGAGAAATACAGGTCTAAATCACAATGAGATAGGACCTTACACGATGAGAATGGTCTGTAGAAAGCAGACTCTTGCCAGCAACAAGCGTTGATGAGGGTGTGGAGAAAGGGACTCTCTGACACGGGGGTGGGAGTGCAGGTTAGTGCCATCATTTTAGAAAGTAGTAGAGAGATTCCTCAAAGCATTAAAAACAGAACTATGATTTGATCTCATAATTCCACGTCTAGGTATCTCTGAAGAACATGGAAGCCATTAACTTGAAAAGATGTCCATACCCTGAGTCCATTGCAGCACTATTCATAATAGCCAAGGTATGGAAACAACCTAAGTGCTGGAAGAGTGGAAGAAGAAGAGACATATGCATGCATCTGAGTGTCACTCAGCCATAGAGAGTGAAACCTTTCATTCACAACAACAGGAAGGGAGCTTGAGGCTATTTTGCTGACTGAGGTTAGAGGAGAGGAGAAAGATTATTTCACCTATATTTTCACCCATATTTGGATCCTGGAGAAACAATGCAAATGAATTGATAACATGCAATTAAAACTTTGGATTTAGACAATAAAACTGAGGTTGTCACAGGGGGCAGAGATGGATCATGTGGTAGAGTGGGGTTTGCTTATTTATTTATTTATGTATGAATTCATTTATTCATTCTGTTATCTATCTTATCTTCTTGTTTTTATTTAATAAAATGAAAACAAATAAATACAGCTTTTCAATTCCTACATACAGCGGTCCTAGCGTAAAGGCCATAAGATTTATTATTCATTGGCTCTAAAATATGTCCATGGTGCTAAATTTTACAATTAGTTGGTTTGCCACTAAGAAAATTCACAATAGACAGCAAATTCACAATACTCGGCTGCCTTTCGGAAATTGTAGCATTAACTGTAGTAAAACAGCTTGAGATTCAAAAAGGTAATTGACTTTCCCAATAGCTCTAAAGAGCAAAATATGTTTCAAACACAAAGATTTCCTAACACTTTGATTTAAAATATCGTCATTTCTGTAAAAATCTCAAGAGGCTGAATGTCATTCCTTATCTAGGCTTTGTAGGCCCAGCTAGAATAATTGCAAAGAGTGATTATCTGGATGTCAAAATGCCTTATCTGTCAGTGTCCAGGACATTGTCATGTAATTAGCAAGAAGGAAAAATAATGACCTCCAGTGTCAAGGTGGAAATGACTTCTCATTTCCTCTAAAGGAAACTTGATGCGCCAGATTCAGAAAAACCATGATCTATATGTATTGATAAGAGTCTATAAGATTTATCATTGAGCAGGATCAAGAAAAAAGTGCGTGTTTATAAAGGGTTAGGCATGCTTGAATTTAGTTGGATAACACTGGAAGAGCACACTCATGCAAACACATGTGTGTGCACATACTGTATAGTCATGCCTATCAGTGGAGGTGAGAACTGAGAAACTGTATGTATGGTAAATAAACATTTTAAAATGCCATTTCTACCCTCTATGTTACCATTTGCTGGCTCTTTAATGTATTTTTATCATGGACACCGGTTTTTTAATTACATGTAGACATTGACGTATTTCATTGTCCCCTGTTTAAATAAGCAAGTGCAGCATGTATATTGCATTTAGTCCTGTATGTTCCAGGCATTATACTAAGGACTTTCGTCATGTTCTTTCATCTCATCTTTATGACCTTTCACAGGGAAGTTACATATTCACCAGCCCCATTTTACAGATTGGAAAATGGAGTCTGAGGGAGGTTAAGCCCAGAGATTTGCTGCCCCTTCCTCTGGTCTCCCCTCTGAGCCTCTGTCTACAGTCTTGTAATCAGCCTGCACACTGGATCCACCTCAACAGGCCCCAGGCTGGCGTCTCATAGACACACTTTTATGGCCCATTAGCTCTCATCTTCAGTATTTTAAAGGTTGAATTAAGGAAAATTGGGCAGTACATTAGAATAATTTCCAGGAAGAAAATCTTTACTGGAGTTTAAATACTGTAGCTTCATTTCATATTTTAATTTTTTCAGTATCAATAACCAAAGACAGAATTCTTATTTACTTTTCCAAATTGCTGAAATTATTTTTAAAAATAGTGACGTTTTGTTTTCTGCAACAGTTCATCGATGGAATTGTAATATTTCCACTCTGTCTTTAATCATCTGACTGAATTGGCTGATGGCAATTTGCATGTCATTAATTTCATTAGGAAAGCTCAGCTTGGAGCTCTGACATTTTGCACAAATGAGGGGTTGCATTTATTAATCCAAAATTAAGTCAGTATTTGATAAAATCCGCAGTGTATGCAATTTGGGGGAAACAATGGTGTGTCTCTAAACTGATAATATTTCTACAATTTTCATTTAAGTCTATGATCCACTGTAAAGCAGGATTCCATAAGTGTGAGGTTTAGAAGCATATTTTTCCTCAATTTTGTGGTTTTTCATCTTGTCAGAGTTCACTGAGCCTGTTGTGTGGGTCTGTTCCTCTTTCTTCCCCTCCTCTGTTCCGTTGGTCTATGCAACTATTCCTTTTCCACATTCCAGTCTGCAGCACTGAACTTATGTACTTAGTAAGCTTGGGTATAATGGCACCATGTTATTCTTTATTTCCAAATTATTTATCTACTTTGGCTCATGTGTCATTCCACAGACATTTTAGAATAAACTTGTCTAAGTTGAAGAACCTTGCTAAGACATTGACAGAGACAGCTTCGATCTAAAAATCAGTTTGGGGAAAACTGACATCCTTTCCATGTTGAATCTTCCATGGACGTGGTATTTTGCTCTGTTTTGGGGATCTGCTTTGATTGATCTCATCAGTATCTTCATAATTTTTCAGCAGATGATGTATCATTTTGGCAATTATTTACTTATGTGTTTAGGGATTCTAAATGGCAGTGTTTTTCATCTCAGCTTCCACACACTTACAGCTAATGTACAGAAAAGTGATTAATGTTTGTGTATGGATTTTGTAACCTACAACCTTGCTCAATACATTTATTGTAGGATTTGTTTTAAAAGATTCCTTGGAATTTTCTTCATGTCATCTGAAAAGAGAGACAGTTAATTTTTCCCTTTTCCAATCATGTAAATGATAACTCTGTTCTGATAGTTTATAGCATAGTTGAAAAATGTACAGATAACTGGGAAATGTATGTAAAAATCAGATATCTGAGTTTTCCAAATGAGTTCTATGAAATTTTGTTAAGTGCTCTAATAATAATACATTTTATCTAAAAAGGAAAAGTTTAATATGAATATATGTGTGATATAAATGTATATATGTGAATACATATGTAAGAATATATATGTATGATAAATATGTTTTATATGCACATATAGTTCACATACATATTCATATGTATGTGATGATATATATGTATGTACAGCTAAATATCACATATATATCACTCACATTTTAGTAGTGTAAATAAATAAGAATTGAAATTGTTTGAACTCTATAGCATTCAATAATAAAATGTTTGCTCTGTTAGGCTGACTTTTTATGCACATAAAACTACACAGAACAGTATCATGTCACGCTTACAGAAAGTACAATTCCAGACCAATTTTAAGATGAAGAAATGGAAGAACACATAATGCTTTTCTGAGTTTACTACTTACAGGTTTTGAGCCCAAATTTACATGCAGGACCCAATTCACATGAAGGAATGTGTCGTAGACTTAACTCCTTTAGAGCCTCCTAGGCCTCCTGCCTGAGCATCTCAGGGCAATTCTGCGGCCTTGACTCCTTGCAGCGTTGGTCCCATTCAGGTTTATAAGCTGCCGTTGAGTCTCTTTCAGGCCAAATCGGCAACGCATCCGTCCACTGAAATCAATAACCCGCCGTCCAGTGGCGTCTGTGGCTCCTCTGCATTTGAGACATGGCAGTTCCAGCTGAGGGGTCTGCCCGGGATGTGGGCAGGTGAGGACGGCGCTGCTGTCCACGTAGGCAGGTGTGCAGTCAGGCTGGACATGGGCTGCAAAAACCTGAAGGACTAAAACCTTTCCCCCAAATGAATCAATTCAGAGCACAGGGGAAATCCTCTCCCTAGCTGCAATTTTTAATCAAATACATTATGACCCCTTTGCTGCAATTTTCATGATCTCTTAGTGATTTTTTTTTAACGAAAATAGTGATGTATGGTTATTTATATTTCCTGGGTTTTCTATGCCCATCCCTTGTCATGCAAAACTTTCATGAGAAATACAAGCGCTATCTCGCTCGTTACAGGAAGAGCACTGAGCACAGGTGAACATGCCTGACATGAGCACCTACAGCATGTCATACAGCACACAGAACATGTGTGCAATGCCTGTGCACTCACAGCTCGTGCTACCACACATGTGCATCCTCACGCCTGCGTGCACACACACGCACAAACAGCACTTACGACAAGCATGGAAACGGACAAAAGATAATTTTGCATTGGAGTCTCAAGCGATTTTCTTTAGTTCATCTCTATGCTGGCATTCAGTAAAAATTCTTTTTTTCTCCTGAACAAAGGAGATGAAATTTAAGGTTCTAAAAAAGCCAAGCGAAGATGGTTAGTATCAGAGAGTAATGCAAAAGCAGATGAGGTGTGAAGACGAAATCCCTCTAAGCGGTGAAGAGAGAAGCTGTTTTCCAGGAATGTCCTTTCCTGTAGCAGCTGGTGCGTCACTAGAGAAGACCTGGTGGGGGACACACCTCGGGTCACACCTGTCGTCTGAAGGCTGCAGAGCGGCTTGGATATCTGCGCCGCGAGACGCGAGCAGCGCGTCCGCACCCACTTCCACACGGCGCCCTCCTTTGCTCCTGTAGTCTTAGACCTTGTTTTGGCTTCAAGGTCAGTGCTTGAACAAACACAGACATCACCTCGGACGTCTCCACCGCCACAGCTGCCGACGTCCCCATCACGCACACGTGACTGTCCCCATCACGCACACACTGGCCCATCGCCATAACCACCTCTTCCACGAGCAGTATTTCACCATGACCACAGTCAGCACTGCTCTTTCTACTGCCAGGCTTCTCCTCAGGGCCTGCGCCATCATGTGACAGAGCCGCAGTGACCCCGCCTCTCCACGCCGGGCGGGTCAGCTTGATCCTCACTGTCAGCTGCTGTAACCCTCCTGAACCACTGGCAGAGCCCTTGTCCACAGGCACGGCCTGGTCTCTGCTCGAATCCTGACCGCACCCAGTAAGTGGCTGTGGGACTGCAAGCACGTGACACGCCTCCTCTCCAGCTGCCCGATGTCCCATCTCTGTTTAGGGTCCCAGAGTAGGTGACAGCAGAGATTTCTTCTGCTAGAAGCGCCTGGTCTCATCACTGGATGAAGTCAGAGGTACAGGGAGCGAGAAGACTGCATGGCACTCGGCAGAAGAATCGTGTTCCCTTAACGGAGAAACGGGGAGATAAATCTGTATAAACCCACCGCTCTATATGTGCATAAATACCTATGATATGCAACATTTTCCTTCTTTAGTAACATTTTCTTTCACAGTTATGAGATAGAACTGTTCCATTATTTTTATAAAGATTTACTAAATCTGTCAACGAAGTCTGAGAACTTACATAACCCTTCGCTTAAAAGAATAGCCGTCAACTTGTTAGTGATGTTAAAGGCTGGCCACTTGGGTCACGTTCAGGTGGAACAACTTGTCGTCCCTCACACCCGTGCTGACAGGTGACCAGGCTCACAGGTCTCCTCCTGCAAGGACTTGTAGAAATCTGATCTGCAAGGAGGAGGAAACCGACCGATGGAAACAGACGTGGGGACGGCAGGGACAGCAGAGCAGAGCGAGTCTATCGTGCAGCCTTTGTGAACACACTTCACACGTCCACAAAAGTCTTGGGAAGTGTGAGCGCAAACAGAACTATGGAAAGAACCAAAGCAAATGCTGACAGCTAGAGGCGTCGATGCAGCTGTCTCCAAGGCGCCAGGTCATAAACAATGTACTCTTGGAGGCCAGATGGCCTCTGCGGGAGCTGAACACCTCTGTCCTTGCAGGATGTCAGTGACAACAGATAATAAGTCAACCGACAGGAGTGTCCACGTGCCAATGAGCTCTATTTGTAAGACATCAGATTTGTGTGGGCTCTCAGGCCACACTCTGCCCTGTGCCCCTTAAACCCTGAGACTTGAGAGTTGTTAACATCATACCACCCAGCGACACCCCTGCCCCATCAGATGCGGGGGCTCTGAATTCTAGCACAAATGACCACCCAGCCCCTCTGAGCAGAAGCCAGTATGTCTGCAAGGAGTGGTGGGCGCCATGGCCTCATCCCAGAAGAGGAATCTTTTGTTCAGACTTGTTTTGATCTATTGCATTAAAAAAAGGTTTCCAATGTATTGGAACACATCTATGACATGGCATCATCTCAGCTGAGATGAATAAATTGGGCCTTGTTACCCCCAGAGATGGTGTTCGCCCTAGTTAGTGTGAGGTCAGGGAGTTGGAGAGCAAAGCTTGTCCTCAAAGTCACAATTGATGATCAAATCTGTTCTGGACGCAGGCGAGGCAGACACATGTCACACCCCTCTCACGACGCCATGAAAGACAGCAGTGATTGATTAAGCGTTTTTAAGGATGTTTTAAGTCAACCTAAATTATTTTTCTTGCAGAAAAACTCAGAAAACGTACAAAGCCAGGAAGGAGACTCCATCAAGCATAAAATTCTCACCACCTTGAGTCTAACAGGAGATACTAATACCATCACCGACACCGCAATATTCCAGAGTTGCTTGAGTGTATTAGTAGTGAATGACCTATCTCTTCTTGTCTTGTTGCATAACACTAAAGGCAGGATTAAAAAAGCAAATGAGCATGTATTCATACATGCAAATCATGTTTCCAGAAAAATAAATTGGAAGATTAAACCCATCAGCTCAACCCTACACTAAAAATAACATGATTAATCCTTATTTTGCTTTTCCTTAAGCAACATACAGGCTATCAAAAATTTGAATCTGATAGGTTACTAAGTGAATTACTTAGGGAAAGCACTACTTTTAATTTTACATGTTTTCTTATTTTTGCATGGCAGATAAATCATGTAGTTGCCTAGTGACATGCTTTTATGGAGAGGAATTTATTTTCTTATCACTCAGTAGTGTTTTATCTTCCTTCAAAATGAGTTCTTTTATAGCATTATTGACTTATAATTGACATATAATAAATGATATAGATTTAAAATACGCTATTTGTTGAATGTTGACATAAATTCATAGCCAAGAAAGAATTACCAACAATCAAGCATGTGAATATAGTCCATTATGCCCCCAAATTTCTTCGCATTCCTTTATAATTCTTCTTTCCACCCATTGGCTTCCTGGCACTAGAGAGTAACTGACATTTTCCTCATTTTATATGAATGGAATCTGACAGCATGAAGTCAACAGGAAAGAAGACGAGCAGGCTGGCAGGCAGGGAGAGAAAAGAGGAAGAAGCATTAACTTTATTTTTATTTAGTTGTTCACTCCGGTTGTGCCCCCCGTAGACCCAGGACTCAAACCCAAAGGTATGTGGCTTGTGCTCCTTTGGAGGCAACCGACCTAAACGCTGCTCTACCAGGGCGCACCGGCACAGAGTCCTTTATGTCTGCGTTCTTTCACTCAGCGTATTTGTTTAAATACTCATGTTGTCAAGTGTATTGCGTTTGATTCTTTTTTACTGCTCAGTAGTATTCCACTGTTGAAGAGACTACAATTTATTTTTCTCTATACCTACTAATCAACATTTGGAATGTTTCCCATTTCTGGCTATTGCAAATAAACCTGCCCTGGTTATTATTTGCAGTTGTTGTATAGACTAATATCTTTAACATGGTTAAATTTGCATTTCCCTGTGGAAGAGGGTTCTCATCTTTTGGATGCTTATTTATATTGTCTCTAGATGTTTCTATTTGACTGACTTCATACTCTTTGGGGGTGAGGAATTTGTAAATAGTTAGAATTCAAGTCCTTTATCAGAGACTTACATAACTTGCAAACATTCCAACCTCCCTTGTCTTGGCTGCTCGTTCTGTGAATGATGTTTTGAACCAAGGTTTAAATTTGTAGTGCTCAAAGCCAGTATAATTTTAATCTACTCAGAATCACCCTCCAGCACACGCGTCCCGCTTCAGCTTCCTTCTGGGTGTTTTGTAAGTGCTTGGTTCATGCGGGTCACTGCTTGCGAGGGAGGAGTCGGTCAGAGCCTGCTGCTCCCAGGTGGGTATCAGCCTGGTGCAGCAGCTCCCCCAGCACCCGGCATTCGTTGGTGTCTCTCCTGGCCCGTCTCTGCTTCTCAGCCGTGAGGCATCTGGGCTTTGTTTGGTTTCTTAGACCTGGCAGCCTGGAGACCGTCTCCAGACAGTAAGCTGCAGGGCTGTAGGCTCTGCCCCACTGGCTGCTGCTCTCGGTCATCACTGCTCCCCGCTGACGCCCAGCCCCCCATGTGTTTGCTGCCTAAACCAGGAAGGAAACTTTCTAATATTTCATCTCTACCAGAAACAAAAGTTCTTTTCAATCCAAAACCTATTGTGAAAATAAACCCCCATTACTAAGTCCCCCTGAGTCAAAGCAGATTCTAGAAATCATCAGCTCACAGGCTCTCAGTGGCTGGCAGGACCGCACACTCATCACATGACAGGCAGTCAAGCCTTTGGGGCCCGCCGCTGACATGGACGCATGGCTGGCTTCCCTGACCATCGAGCCCCTCCTTGATGCGGTACATGGAGATGAGGCGGGCGTCTGCAGGGCGGCCCTAAGTTAGGGTCGCGCCAGTTGCCATCACTTAGTCAGTAAGGAGACCTTCTCATACAGAGACGTGCGCAATCTCGCTGATACACACGTGTGCATGCAGCTAAGCCTCTCTGATTGTGGGTTTGAGCGTGAGCCAGCATGCTCAAAACACGCCTCTTTGAAGCATTCCCCAACCTACTGTCCCATTTCATGTCCCACGAACAGACACACGACCAGGGTGTCAAGCGGAACAGCTGCACATGACTGGTGGCAGCCTCTCTGTCTTTCCTACAAAACAGACTGAGCACGCTGTTCCCATGGGTCCATCTTTCCTCGTCAAGTTTTACTCAAGGCTGCTAGGATTTTTTAAGCTCTGAGTATCCATTACAGAGAAAAATGAGGAAATTTAAATGTCTAGATCTACTCTTATCCCTGGTATTTTAAGTGAAGAAAATGAATAATGTGGACCTGAACTAACTGTCATCTTTATTGCCATACTCTAATTCAAGGAGACTTTTTAAGAAGTTTACTAGAAGGAAACATTCAGAAAATATTACTGGAAGGAAGTCCCCACCTCTGTTTTCTACTGAAGACTAGTTCTGTTCATGTTAAATGTGGTCTTTCTTCTCTAGCAGAATAGTGCAGCCCAATGCCTTGTCCCCAGTTCTCTGTGAGCAGGGTAATCTCAGCGTGTTTCTGAATAACAACCCCCAAGAATGTGATGGCTTAAAGTTCTGGGATGATCACTGCTATTCACATAGGTACTTACCTTTCTGCTCTGACAGCAATATATATTTATTCTTGATTCTTTTCTTCCCCAGATTTCATCTTTTTATGTGACATGGATGTTCAAAGAGAACAGGAGAAGAGAAGAGGAAGTGAGTGAAGAAAGCATACCTGTATTCATTATCTAAAAGCAATATTTGACAGGAAGTACTTTATGCTGAACCTGTACTTACATGAGCTCTTCTGAAGCTAATTAATGCCCCTTTGTGGCACTAAGATGATTAGAATTGTCTCAATGATACTCTGTGTTCTGTTCCCATGCAGCAGGTTATGCACTTTCACATGTCATCTTACCCCTGAAAGGAACAGCTGGTAGACCTGAAGACTGCCCCATGCTCAGAGTGTCTACCCCTCCTGCTCAGGAGCAAGAATTGGACTTACTCGAAGACCCTGGCTCTGACCCAGCACCTGCCATGCTCCCAAGAGGAGATCATCACACGTTCTTTACAGAGTCTAGCACTCAATGGAAATAACGTAAAATAATGGGATTTTATAATCAAGACAGAGCCCAGCGCTTGACTGCCAAGCCCAGGATAACTGTGACAACGATTAAAGTGAAAACAAAAAGGATGGCTTTCTTCCAGTTATCAAGGTGCATTATTCCTTTGTAGCAATTAAGAGCATGGCTTGGAGACAAGGTAGCCAAATTGACCAATGGAGTAATCAGCCTGTCCAGACACATATGGGAATCTGACATTTGATAGTGTTGGCAACGGGACTTAATTGGAAAATAATAGCAGTGTAATGAGCAGTCTGGCTTCGTAACAGCCTGTTTTTAGATTTCTGCCTCGTCCATACAAAGTGTGAGGTGAAGGGCTCCCTGAAGAGAGCAATGTGTTTCGTCAAGATTATAAAGGAATAATATGGATGATCCAGGAGTCAAACTTTCAAAAAATGTGGAGGACCGATCCAGGTCACTCCTGAGATCAGCTGGTGACTGCATCAGGGAAGGGGACAATGGTCTAGCCAGGGTGTCACAGCTGAACAAGGAGGAGAGGAGGAAAGCCAGGTTTTGGAAGGAGCACACTTATCTGCACCTCTTCTGCAAGCAGGCCAGTGGGATGATGTAGATCAACCAGCCATGACCAACGTCCCTGAGGACAGTGTCAGGACGGAGAAGGGAATATTTCAGAGAAGAACGTACTCAAAGTTCCCCGAATCGACACAGATTACAAAGGGTGGAAAATCAATGATTTCAAATGACTGTGAGAGTGTAATCATCTCTAAAACAGGCAACAAGGGTTAAATCCTACCAGAAAATCAAATCCTATTGTGTGTTAAAAGTTCTTCCTTGTGACAGGAGGCGGCGACTCCTTCTTCTCTGCCATGCAAGACTGCAATGACCTTAGTCAAATCTATGGATGTCAATTAGATCAAAGGTGGAAAAAGCATGTCATCCTGTCACTGGAATACAAAAATGCATTGTTCAAATTCCATGCATTCCCGCTACACGAAGACCACCAAAATACAGCATACACAGAAATCTCATATGCTCAATTTTCTAGAAATGATATAAATTCCTTCTGTCTGAGGGAGGATTCCCCAGAAGTCTAAAAAAGGCATTAGACCTATTTGCTCTATCACAATAATATTCAGTTTTGCTAGCATCCCTCACCAGGACATTAAATAAACAAGCAAAATGAAATAAAGTTGAAGCAGAACTAGTGATAGATACAGGAATTTATGATGTATGCAATCTAACAGAACTTGCAAAAAGCACCCATGGGTGCTCCCCAGGTCGCCCCCACCTCCTTACCTCATCTGCTTCCTACCTCCCACCTGTGAGCCTGACCTCCTTCAAGCCCAGCACCCAGTCTGTTGGTCGGAGGTCGTCTCTGATGACACGGGCATGCATCTTGCTTGGGACAGAGCCCACCCCATGGCTGGCAGCCGGAATCAAGCTGTACCGCAGCCTTCTCCTGCTTGTTACCAAGCTGCTCCTCTTCTTAGATGCTGTGCTCCATCCCAGACGCCAGGAGCCTCTCCCCAGTCCCGCTGAGCATACATGTTGTCCCCAGGTCTCTGAGAGCAGTGCTTCCAGCCACGCCCAGCAGGCCCTGCCCCGTCCACCCGTCCACTCCTTCAACCCCAAACCATTCAACACCATGGACATGCAACCAAGGGGCTTCTCTGGTCAGTCACTGGCGCTCCCCCCGCAGGGTTGACAGGAAGCTGGGGGACTTGACAGATGATCCTTCTGCATCCAGGTAAGAGCTTGTGAGCGGGGACGAGTGCATCTGCCGAAGTCCAGGAACACTGTCCTGCAGATGCGGGGCTCCCTGCTTGTAACCCACCTGTGCACGCACCTGGCTCTTTACTGATAGGCATGTGGGAGGTTTGGGGTGAGGAGCTTACTCTGGAAAGTACACTCTAGAAGGAGTCCAACATGTTAAGTTTTGTCTTCCTCTTTGAGTTGATAATAAAATAATAATAGAAGGTTAAGGAAAGGACATCCAGATACTGCTGCCGCCAGTGTGTTCTGTCCCACTGACTCTGAAATCCCAGGGTCTCCCCAAATTCCCACCCACCTCCCGCTGCTGTCTGAGTGTCACTCCCTGGACTCAAGCCCCTGATTAGCACGTCCTCCGGGATCTGCGTTGAGCCTCCACGCAGTCCTGCTTTCAGCTACCCCTCCCAACGTTTGTCCACCAGGGACACATGGTTCCCAGTCCATCAGGCTAAGACCAATTCACGCCATCAAGCGAGGGCACACCCTGAATGGTGCTGAGGTGTCAGGGCTCCCAAAGCAGGTGCAGGGTGCTAATTCCCCTTAGCAAGAGAGCTGTGGGGTCAGGGTGTCCAGCAGCCTCCCCACTGGGGTTTCTGTCCCTGTGCAGAGCTTGCTGCTCTCACGGCTGATTTTGCTGCCCGGATTTGATTTTGTTCTGTCGTTGATTTTCTCCCGTTGTTGTCGAATGATGTGTGCAGAGCAGGGGGCAGAGTTGAATTGCTCAGAACAATAAAAGGCAGCAGTCCTTGTCCCTTGCCCCCTCTTGCTGCCACATATGACTTTGTCTTCCCTCTAAATAACTGTTGAGTTTTATTGTTAAAGCACTGACTCCAAAACAGCAAGCTCCTCGCCAGCCCATGGCACTCACGTATCTGGGAGCAGCCCTGTTGCAGACCTCGGAACGTGGTTTCCGTCCTGGCCAGTGTCAAACCAGGGACCTGTGCTTGTCCTAAGGGCTGAGCCAAAGGTGAGGAAATGGAATTTGGAGAACTTTGTCCTGCGCTGCTTTCTCTCTCATGGACATAATTATATTCTCCCCTCTAGTTCTATGTCGGGACACTGTAAAAATCAGGCTTTATTTACTTCCAGCTTGCATAATTCCCAGTGAGCAGTGCCTCAAACCTTTCTGGATATTAAATAGATTAAAGGATGCCATGCCAAATTTGAAAACTGTCACTAACGTTAAGCATTTTAATTATGCACCGATTAAACAACAAGGCAAACTGCTTTTTCGACCCTGTGGCAATAATTCCTGACATTATGCAAAATCTCTCAAATGCAGAATTGTTGCAAAAGCTCCAGATGACAGAGGGTCAACTTTCCTCGGAGCTGGCCTGGTTTCGGCCCAGGGACGCTGCCCTGTGGAGAATGGTGTCCCGCGGCCAGTGTCAGCTGGACCTGCAATCGTCACCTGATGTCCTTTGCTGACACACGGGGTCGCCGAGAGGACATGGAGACTGCTCTCAAGGCAGCTTGCTCCCAGACCCATGCCCTGCCCCTCTGCTCTGCCCCACGTCACACACTGATCTCCAGACTCCTGATTGGGGTGCACGTGCCCAGTGGCCGACGGGCAGGGGATGGGAAGGCGGGGGCCACAGGCAGCTTCTGGGCAGCTTCTGACTCTCCCTCCTGGATCCGTCTCCCGAGTCGGGCCTGTTGGGTGTAAACTCTAAGACCCAGGCTCCCAGGATCCTCATCTGTTGTCTCTCCTCTGGCTGAGAGCTGCTTCTGGCAGTTAATCTCTGGGAAGCTTGTGAGTCCTCCATCATCTGTAATAAACTCCCCGACTCAAGTCCCCTCTGTCTGAAATGCCATCTGCTGTCTGCCAACCTGACGACAGAAAGCAGTAAGATACGTTTTCCACCAACCGTGCACTGAGCATCTACTATGTCCCAGCTGAGACCACCCCGTGGCCTTGCTTCACGGACAGAGCTCCTAGAAAGCCCTCCGACCCCGGCCTCCCAGCTCTCCCTAACCTGGCGTCTCCCACCACCGAAAATCCTGACCACTGACACCAGGTGTCAGGAGACAGCTGCTTCCTGGCCTGGACACCAGTCCACGCTGCTGCCCAGGACGCTGTCAGGACACCTGCAGGTTTTCTCAGCAGGGCTCTGGTCCCCAACACGGTGCCCACAATACCCAGGGCAAATGCCCATCTTTCTAGCTCAAGCGTGAGGGGCCCTCTGCCTACGTCAGTCTTTGGAAAAGGATTTCCTCTCAGATGCCACTTCTGGATGCTTCCTCTCCGACCCCTCGGAGGCTCTAGGTTCCCAGCATCCGGGCGATAATCTAACAATCTAATTGGACTATTGCTGACCCGATAGTTTACTTATTGAGTCAGCAGGTCTCCCCTGAGTGCTCATCCCACAGAGACCTGGAGGGGCAGTTGTGAAGTGTGTCCCACAGACACATGGGGAGAGAATGATGGGCATCTTCAGTGTCTACTGAAATTCATCAGTATGTTTCTTCATTTTCTTAACAGTTTCATTCACATACAATCCACATGTCATACCGCCCACCCATTTAAATGGTCCCTGTGAGTGGGTTTGGTGTCATACAGAGTTTGCAACCATCACTTTATTTTAGAACATTCTCATCCCTGCTCCCCATGTCCTTGAGTCCTGGCCGAGATCCTGTCTCCCTTCTGTCCCCCTGGGTTGTTTATCCTGGACACACCCTCCACCCAACAGCCTGCGATGTCTCTATTTCATTCCCTGTGACGTCTGCAAGGTCCACTCACGATAAACCAGACTCACCTTTGTTTATTCTCCTTTTCTCCTCGAGGACCCATTGAGGTCACCTAGCTCTGGGGTCCCCTGCCGTCTGTGACAGTTCTCAATCTGTCATGTCTGCGAAGCTTCTGAAGAGAGAACTGCCAGACATTTGGATGAATGCAGTTCAGTCAGGCTCTGTCTGATGTTTTGTAATGATTCGGTGGAGAATGTGAATTTTGGTGGTGATGCAGCCGTGGGCTCCGTCAGGAGACAGTCAGCAAGTTCTCACTGCGGATCAGACTTCGATCGCTGCGGGTGGGGGCGGTCGCCTTTCTCCTCTCTAAAGGGCTCTTTTCCACTCTATAGTTAGTAGGTGTCTCTGGAGAGACACTTTGAAACCCACAGATATCCTGCTTGTCACACTAACACCGGAAACAGTGACGAGCACCCAAAAGTGTCATCTTCTGCCATGATTTCTGCCACGATTTTTACTGTGATTCTGTAGTGTTCACCTCACTGGACATTCTGTTGCTACCACCCCTTTGACATGACTGGTTGAATTTCTACAACAATGAAGACTTGTCTCTTCCATTTCTTTTCATGTATTTATGTGGAGGGTCGTTGGCAAAAACTGCACAGCAGGTGACTCAGGACACAGGGCATCTCTGTCTGAGCCAGTGCCAGCATTCACCGCGATGTAGACTTCACCAGCCAGCCTCCCCCTTCTTTCCCTCCAGAAGCGCAGAGGTCTGCTGCCGTCCCCAGTGCCTCCCGTTTCCTTGGCTCCTGCCACATTGCCTGCGCGGGCACGTACCTAAAACTCTCCGCAAGCCTGCTGCTGCCCATGCTTCCACCCCTCCCAGGCACTAGACTCACATGGGGACCCACAGTGGCGTTCGGAGCTGGGTCACTGCCGCCCATGGGCACAGGGAGCCATCTGGTCTGGCAGGTGGGCGTGGGGAGTCTCTGTCACGAGATGTCACTCACGGACTAACCTGGAGAGACACTGTGGTTGAGGTGACCCAGGCATCTGAAAGGCTTACTGATGGTGTCCTTTCTGATCACTTTGAAGTCATGGTCCTACCCACAGAGCGATCATGACGGACTGCGGGCCCCGAACCCCCGACTTCGGGGCTGGTGCACACCTCTGTGGAAGCAGACCTGGTGGGCTTGCAGGTTAAAGACCTCGTTGTTAGAGCAGCGAGCTCCTGCGTGCTCACCCAAGGCAGGGCTGCCTCGCAAATGTCAGGGCGCTGCTGACTTGGACACCACGATTTCATAACAGGACACTCTATTTTATTATATTTCATATCATTAGTCCAATAAATCTATTCTGACAGCAATGCTCACATTTTGAACAGACTTCACGGAGAACTGGTCAATATTAAGTCGTTCATGCTTCTGTTCTAAGATTGGAAGCAGGCCGACTAGCTACTTTGATGGCGACTTCTTGCAAATTATCCATCATTTATAATCAAATCATCGATCCCAGATGTGGCGAGGTATTTAATTTGATCAAAGAGAAAGTTTTGCCCAACATATAAAAATGACTTTGCCTCTAATGACTGGCTGCGGTCATCTTAACTTCGTCGAAAGGATTGGCAACGACAATTTTAATCAGATAGCAGCTCTTAGAGAGCAACGAGCAGAGTTCTAAGAAATAGCAGATGTGCAAATTGAGTCACAGAAGGCTACAAGTAGAATGTATATCACTTAATTCTGCAAAAAAATATATTCATTTGATTTCTGGAGGCATGAGTCTCATGCAATGAGTTTAGTGAATACTCTGTTATTTTGTGTCCAGGAACGTTAATTGGAAACTCTGGTGAGTGGTTATTATACTCTAAGCTTCTGTGGTGCCTCTGTGGGGTTAATGGGCTGTGATAGCTTCTGATCTTCCTCTAACCGGGGTGGCCTTTGTCAGTGTCCTGCAGGAGAGGTGGGCAGACTCTAGGACTGTGTCCCCGCTGGCGACCTGTACCAGGTGGACCACCAGGGGGCGCTGCTCCTCGCTGAAGTTTTGCTTGCGCTCCGCAGAGCATGTCTGGCTCATCAGCTCAGAGGGAAGCATTCGCTTAGTCCCCAGAAAGTGTTCACAGCATTTCCTCGGGAAAACACTTGGAACTAAAGCCAATATTTCTCTAGAAAACAGAATGCGAACTGCTAAGATATTTCATTTTGGAGAAACATCATTTCTCAGTAATTGGGAGATGGAAAATGTCCTAGCTTGCCAATCCACGAGTGAAACCGCGCCAAACTTTTTTAAAAAAGGTCTCGCCTCACAAAAAATCGAATGTCCTTACAGAATATGCAAACCTAGGAGATAATATCCTTCTAGAAACACAAAAGCGGCACCCAGTGACTTGTTTTTCAAGCGTCTCTCCTTGGACTGGTCTAAAGAAGTTTAAAAGTCCTTTTATGAGAGTGACTGGTTCCACAGCAGGGGCAGGCCCCCCTGTAATTCAAGTGGGGCCCAGGCTTGTATTGGCTTCTGATTGACAGCATGGAGGTTAGTGCAAAGATTGGGGTCTGGGGTCTTTGTCAAAGGTTCAGTGTCTCCATATCGCTTACACACGCGATTCCCAGCACATCATCACAACTTAGGTAATAAGGGTGTGTCAGCGTCTAAAGGAGCCCAATCCACTCCTTTTGTGACTATAGACACATAGTTTATACAGCATATTTACACTCACAGTTCACGTGTGGCTGTATGTGCATACAAATATGAAAACACGTGCGTATCTAGATGAAATAAAGTAAAACATTAATATCGTACATACCCATACAATATAAATAAATGCATATTTATGCACCTATAATAATTAAAATAGTCACATATATGTTTTATAACTATAGAAAATGTATACACATGTATATAGGTGTATATAAAACCACTGTGTAAGACCCTGAGCCTACTGACTTGCTAGCAGTCTGCACGGAGCCTGTCTTTCAATGTGGGGAGCAGGCAAAATGGCCATGGCACTCCCCACCCCCCAAAAAAGGGGCTTCAGAGTTTCTGAGCCCGATGGGGGAGCAAACAGGGACTAGGAGGCAGAGAAGTTCTTTTCATCTCAAAGCCATGTCTTCCTAGGGATGAGATTAATTTAAAGGCTCTCATTTTTCCTCATCTGAGGATAGGGGACCTTCTTCAGAGGACTATTTGTGAAGCAAGTGAGAGATCAGATGATACCACTAGCAGGGTGCGATCAGCATAATAATGAGGTGACATTATCTGAATTAAGCAAACAGTAGCAATGGATATTAAAGCAGCCTGTGTTAGTAGCTACACTGTGAATTTCTGAAAACAACAGGAAGACTGATTTCTATTCAGCAAATGTCCCAGCCCAGCATTACTTTTGAACCCAGGATTTAAAGAATATTGTGACTTGCACTTATCTGATACAAAAGTAAACACATGCTTTATACCACGTCTTTACAAAGAGCCAGCTGACTCAAACAAGAGTGACAGCCACCTACCAAATTGTATACAAATTTTATGCCTATTATTCCCCCAACTTAAGTCATCGGTGGTTCTATTTTTGGTTGACACACTCCTGGCTTCTTCTTTCTCAAATCACCTTCCAGAAAAACCGCCTGCACCTTGTCCTTTCTGGGAAAAGACATCCCAGGAAGGGTTAGGTCTTTTCTTCTATTAAATGACAAAAATCTACCAAGTTCAAAGTCCCGACGGCTTTATTAGAGGATCCAGGAGCCACCGTCTCCTGTCCCATGCTCAGAGGAGCATCCTGTAAGACCGCACCAAGGAGCAGTTTTAGAGGCAGAGAAAGGCAGGTGGGGAATAGGGGACGGCTTCAGGCACAGGTGACCACCGTGGAGGATGGGCGAGGGCCTGGGACGTTGTCTGGTCTTCCTGGGGCTGACAAGACCCCTCACTGGTGCTGTGCAGAACATTCCTCACTGACTTGCTGAGACCACCTCCTGGGGAGAAGGGAGCCACAGCGGGTAGGATGAGCACAAGTCTTCCCAGTACAGCCAACTTGGCTTTCAACGAATTGACAGCTCATTCTTTTCACGCTCCTCCTTTGTATTCAGGTATAAATTCTCTTATAAAATTAAATCACAAGTGGGTAACCCCAATTATGCCACCCCCTTGGAGGAGTTGGTTGGTGGTGGGCAGCAGGTGAACGGAGCAGTTGAATAACTCTGGCTGGGAGAGCAGGGAGAATCAGGGAGCTCCTGGCTCAATTTCAGGCCCAGGCGATGTGCCACAGATGAAAGGGGCAGGTCTGGATGTGGGACTCCTGCATGGCAGGGTAGTGCCACCTTGATTTTTTTTGAGGACTCGTCATCCTGTTTTCCAAAGGGGTTGTCTTCATTTCCATTCCCACCAAAAGTGTAGGGGTGCCTTTTTCTCCACACCCCCACCGATACACGTTAGCTCTAATCTTTTTGATTCGGGCCATTCTCACTGGTGTCAGGTGGTATCTCATTGTGGTTTTTATTTGCATGTCTCTGATGGTGAACAATGTAGAAAATATTTTCCAGTGGTCTGTGCACTCCATGGAATTCTATACAGCTGGGAAAAAAAGAAAATAAGTGTGCCCTTTGCAACAAATCTGGATGGAACTGGAGGGGCTCATGTCACGTGAAATAAACCAGAAAGAGAAAGAGAAATACAGGATGGTTTGACTCATACATGGGTTATAATGAAATGAAAGAAAACAAATGAACAGACAAATCTCCACAAAATTCATAAGACAGGACAGCAGCTACCAGGAGGAAGGAGGGGACACAGTGGTGGTGAAGGCACTGAGCTCTGAGTGGTGCGCAGACACACAGAAAGAGGTGAGATTTCGATATTCTAAAATGCACATGGCAACTTTAACAAATCAGAAATCTCACTCTTATAACAAAAAGGAAAAAGAAGAAAGTGTCTATAGAAAATGGGGGTGGGGAGCTCGAGTGCGGAGGAGAAAAGCATCCCTTCCTCCCACAGGAAACATGGAGAGAGCCCTGGAGAACCAGGCATTTCACACAACTGGCCATTTCACTGGCAGAGGGAGAAAACCATGCAGCTGTTTGCTTTTAAGTGCACAGTCAGGCACGTGTCACTCCCAGGCAGGAAAGCCGATGGAGAGTTAAACCGGCTCTAACACTGAGAAAACAAGTGCGACCGTTTCCAGCCTCTGTTCTTTATTACATAATCAAAACCCATGGACTAGCATCACATGTATTGTCCCAACTCCTATTCTCAGCTAAATGTGTCCAAGAAAAAAAAAAAAAAAGAGTGGGCGTTTTCAACCTGAAACCCCTCTGTTTTTCTAGGGTCTTGTTTTCAGCAGTTGACATGCATGCTGAAGCTATAATTTTTAATGAGTGGACGACAAAGGTTTACCTTTGGTGTTAAGTATTTTGTGAAGTTTAAAGTGACGGCATTTTCAATAAATGAAACCCATACCATTAGCTGTTACTAGTATTGCCTTCATCTGGCAGATTGCTACTTTAATTCATGAAGAAGAATAACATTGCAATCCATAGTATTGGCAAATGAACTCCTTTCTCTCACTGAACGAGCATTGTAATGCTGGAATCTGTTTACGTAATGCCAGGCAAAGCCAATATTAAATAGCATATGGAGAGGGCAGACTCTTTCAGGGTGCTCTACACGGATGGCTAATAAGAGTCTTGTAAGTGCTTGTCCTCCGGGACCGTGGTGCTCTGAGCTGAGAACCGGAAAAGGGAATGCCTTGTCTGGTTTAGTGGCTGGATTCCTTGTGATGCTAAGAAAACTTTCTTTTTCTTCAGCCCTCAATCTCTGATGCAAGAACTGGCACTGGCATCGTTGCCGGAGCTTCCACAGGGCTGATACCCATCTGTGCTTGGTGCGCGGCTCGTGCTCCGTGCAGATGCTTTTGTAGGTAAGCCTCTGAACATCATTCCACCCACCCCACCCTGGAAGGGTCAATGAGCGGGACCTCTGTTGAGGGTCCTGGCAGCCATAACCTGCATGCACCTCGTCCAGCAAAGAATCCCTCTATCTCTAGGCTCAGCCTCTCCAAAATTGTTCGGATAGGCCTTTTCCACGAGGTCCAGAGCAGATTTTGTCCCATATGGACACCTTGATGCTTGAGGTTGAAGGTTAACTGAGACCTTCCCACAGACAGGCGATATGGAGTCATCTCCAGAGATGACCTTCTTGCAGAGAGACCTGTCCTGCGGCTGCGCAAACTAGAGGCGGGGTTTTGTCATCCTATGTCATCGCCTTATGCAAAGACTCCTCTCTCCTTGTGACCCAGGCCCCGCTCCCATCTTCAGCTCAGGATCAAGTCCTCAGTCTGCCCCGCTGACCTCAGAATGTGCAATATGTAGATTCTCCACACGGACATTATTGAACTTGGTCATTTTCTCCTACTAATTCATCTGATATGAATTTGTTTGCTCGACCAGCCTGACAACCTCAGAGGGATGGAGAATTTTCCTAGCCCCCCTACAGTGTCCAGCCAACTAACTAAGAATCTCAACCAATTCTCTACATTTAGAATCTTATTCTGATTTAATAAATGCAACTCTTGTACAACTGCACATAGTTGCCTAAAATGTGACTGGGTGTTTTCAAAGACAAATTTCCATCAAAATCCTCAAGGATGTCTCTTCCCAAATATTATTCACCATGACTAAATGCTTTTATTTTGAAAAGTACTTATAATAAATGCCAAAATAATATGAATCATAACATAATCAATTTTCTCCTGTGAATATTCTGTATATTCAGAGACTGGATATGGATTATAAATATTTTAGTGAAGAAAAAATAAAGAAGTGAAAATGTGCCCTGGAGAAAATACTACTAGGTTATGTGTTTTTAAACTTTTAGAAAGCAGGGGTCTCGTTGCATTGCACACCCATACATGCGCACACGTGGATGCACAGCACAGAGAAGTGGGCCTGCACCAGGCATCGATGAGCACACACACACGCATGCACGCACACTAATGCACACATGCACGCATGCACGGCATCTCTGTATTCCATAGACTCAGGAAAGACTAATGAGGATCTCTGTCTACTCACACACACACATTTACATATTTATGTTTAATATGCAGTGAGTATTTGCGAGGAGCTGTGAAGAAGACAGATGAGCTTTGGGGACAGTCGGATCTAACTTTCTAACAGTTCTGCCTTCCGTGACAAAACAAATGGTAGAAGCCAGCCTTCCTGCTCTCACTATGATTACTAGCACTCACTGCTTTGTTTATAGACTGTTTCCTGTAGCTTCCTGGAAGGACTTCCAGGCTGAAGTCACTGGCCCCGACGGCAGTGGCAGGACCTCAGCCCCGCAGCTGGTTTGCCGTCAGCAGCTAGAAGGAACAGACGTGGCCCAGTCCCCGGAGAGTCCAGCCACATTCTCTTAGCTGCTCCGTCCCCAGGTCTCAGGCCCAAGGAGGCACCACCTGCCCAGCATGACTGCAGGAACTTCAACCAGACCAAAGGGGATCAGCGGCAAAATAATAACCATATGAGGCGAGCAGCACGAATTACCTTCCCTCCTCTTCTCCATCCCCAGCAAAAACCTTTATTTCCCTTTCTACTCCCTCACAGCACTTCAGAAGAGCCCCCTCTTTCAGGCCAGGTCTTCCCGTTGCCTGCACGCCCCCATCTCTCCTGGCCCCTTTCTGTGAGCTGCCTGCTCCGTTCTGCATCATCATTCCTCCTTGCTGTCGCTTCTGCTCTCTAAGTTGTCAATCTGCAGTGAATGAGCTGCAAAGAGGAGATATTTTAAATAAAACCCTCTCATAACTGTCATCTGTCACCTTTAAACTCGAAGCAAAATAAATCAAACAAGAAGCTTATGCATAATCCAAACTGCAATGTAAAATCATATTTAAGGTATTTAATAAATGCCAGCTGAGGAAGTTCGAATTCATAAGAAGGTAATATTCATAACCTGATATGCCGATGAAGGGTTTTATTTGTTCACATCTTTCAAGAGAATATCCGAGAAGATATAAATAAAGTGGCATGCTTTGGGAGAGCAGAATCACCTGAAACTCTTTTTGCTAGGAGTCCCCCTCACATGGAGCCTGACGTGTCGAAAGGCAGAGACACCTGTGGTGGGTGTGGGGTCTTTGGGGGGAATTCAGTGTAACTTTAAGGAGATTTCTAATGGTTGCAAAAGTATATTGAGAAATGGATTATTTGAATTACATTAGGCAAAAATATTTGGAAAAGGACCTTTCTTTTCCCCAAGTGAAAAGTGCTCTGGCTCGTGTGTTTGCGGGGCGATCAGGCCCTGTAGAGGTGGCACGGCTGCTCAGAGCAAGGGGCTGCTCTCCAAGCAACTCAGAGGAGCTGCTCAGATGTGAGTAATCCAAGGAGAAACGAAGCCTGCAGGATGGAAGGAAGACGCCCATACGTACCACAGTCTTCACACCTGAGTCCAAAGAGCTCCTGAGTCGGTCCTTGGGAGGTGAGTGCAGAAAGGGCCGATGGGGCCGAAGGACAGAAGTGGCTGGAGACTTCAGAGGCTCGTCACCCCGGATCACTCCAGAAGACCCACCAAGATGCGGGCTGGAGAACTTGCGGAATAAAGAGAGAACAACTCCTGCGCACACAAAACACGCAGGTGTCCTGCCTGAAGCGGTGTTTTCACAAGCTGCACACCCGAAGATTGGGAGGGCCATTTGGGGAGGCTTCCAGAACTGTCGCAGACCCATGTGTCTGTGCGCTGACATTCTTACACGTTAAGAGAATGGAAGGTATCGTCCCACGAGTGCACCAGCAGTCGCTCCCCTTACTTATGAGCCAAGAGCTGAGCGGGGAGGGCTGAGGCCCCAGGCAGGAGGCCACGGAACACGCGCGCCTTCCCTGAGAGCTCGGCCGTGTTCGGAGGAGGGGATGACAGGATGCACATGCGCAACTGGGGCCTACGGAGAGAACGCGCAGAAATGCTGACCAGAAGGAAGTTTAAGATAAGAAGGCTTCTAGAAAGGAAGCGTGCAAAAAGGGAATAAACCAGTTTATTGAGTAGCTCTGTGGACCAACACTGCTCCTACAGTTTTTAATAAAAAGAATAACCAAGAATCACTGAGCCCCGCAATTCTCACACACGTGCACACGCACACACACACACACACACACAAACACACACACACACGCAGGAGGAGAAGAAATGTTCTCCTGTCCCTCTGAAGTTCTTCTTGGGCTGGCTGAGCAATCAAATTAACATCAGAAAGAGTAGTAGAGAAAAGAAAAAACTTAATTTCGCATGTAAGGGTGGATTTAAAGACAACGAGGAACCGAGGTCTATGCCCTGAGCTTAGGACGGGGGCTGGACCTGGGGCTTCGAGGAGAGGGCAGGGGACTCGTGATGAGGTAGGGGTGACTCACATGCCAAAGACTGAATGACTCTCCTGCCATATAGAAGGCTTATCCTGTTGAAGGTTATTTCTGGGGGCAACTCTAATTCTGGGTAAGACCCCAATTTTCTTTCTTCTAGGGGTGTTGGAAGTTTCTTGTGAAGCTTGATTGGCCTCAACTTGAAAGAACCCAGATGTCAAAGTGGCACCTGATGGGGAGCCAGACCTCTAGCATGCAGAGCGGGGCGCGTCCACTGGATTCGCCTCGGATCTGGCTTGGGCCTCAGGCCCACACAAGCCCATTTCAAGAGGGAAGAAGCAGCGGTTCCAGCTGGGAATCAGTGGACTCAACCAGACTCAGGCTCGGCGTCCAGCCGCCTTGACTGTGGCCCCTGGCTCCCCCAACCCGTCTCTCAAAGCCAGAGGAAGAGGAGACAGAAGGCCCCTTCACCAAGATGCACAGGACTCAGTATCTGCTGGCATCCTGGAATACATTGCTGAACGCAATGTTTTCTAGAAATAGAGAGGACTGTCTGCCTTGAATGTATAGCATAAGACCTTCAGGAAAAAATTGCAGCCTGGGGTGAATTAAATGCCCAAGTTGAGATCCAGAAAAGAGTGCTTGGAATATAAGGTGACAACAGTGTAGTGTGGGACCTACCACTGTGATTTTTAAAATATCACCTGGTTTTCTACATCATTTCTTGCTGCTTTAAAACCCAGAAGAATCAGCAAGGCTGGAAATTGTCTCTGGACACTCTTAAAATGTGCGTCATCAGAATAGTGTCAATTTCCTCCAAACACACAGGGGATTGGTCTGATTTGCCAGCCTCAGTGTGAGGGAGCCTGAGAACATCCAGGGGTTGGACACTGCAAACTCGATCACTCGTATGAGCCTGCCTCTGAGGCTGGCTCCTGTCACACCTGGTCCACATCCTCCAGATCGGGGACAATCAGTCTTCCTCGTCTGTGTATTTCTTTTAACACCAGTGTGCAAGGACTGTGAAATTGAGCTAAAGCTTTGACTTCCCAGTAAAGTAAAAAAGATAATTCTTAGAAAAAATTAAGTTAAGGTTCTGGCATGAGGGAACGAGTACAGTTGATGGAGTGAAACAATGTGTGACTTTAGGTAAATCACATACTTACAATCAAATTAAAGACATCTACTATGCAATTCACAAAGGTGAGCTATCGACTACTGATGGGACATTTTCTCTGCTTTGGTCCCTTTTCTTTGTCTCGCTCCCTTAATCTTCTTATAAAAGATGCCAACAAGGAAAGAACCTGTTTAAGAAACTCAATACAAAGATTTCCTATAATGTTGTTCTTGATATCTTGTCAATAGAAAGAATATTGTCGCTTATGTGGAATTTATTGAGCATTAAGACTTCAAATTATACCAGAAATTTACCATCTTCCAGGGAAACTATCACTTTATGTGAACTGGGTGACTGAAGAGAAATATAGCAATACGTAGTGAAGGAATAGTAAAACAGACACACAATTATAGTAATATAGTTCACAGTCATCATTGATAATGGCAGATTCAAAAGATAGTGTTTTGTTTGCCAAGCTACGTAGCCAAAGCACTTCTATTTCCCAGCAAGTCTGATTCTGTGTAGAGCATGGAAATTTTACCTGTGTTCTAATCTGTGTTATCAGTTATCACGAGATGTCAACGTTGAAACCTGGGGAGTAACTATCATCAGATTGATCCAGATGTCCATCCACTCAAACTGAATATGAGGAAGACACTCCATTTGAAACACATTCTCATCTTTGCCTCTTCCCCCTTGGGGTCACAGGAACAAGGCCATGGGCTACCATGGAGGTAGCGTATCAGCAAGTTGAAAAAGCAGCAAATTGTTTCTTTGTTTGTGCTGACATCATCATTTTGTACAAAAATGTTGACTTTTATTCAAAATATGTCCAATCTGGAGGGAAAATGAGGTGACCTCTTTGTGTTACTGATTAGAAGTTCCTGAAAGTGAAGGGGTTTAGGACTCTGGACTAATCAAGAGACAGATGATGAATTCAGGGGACTGGAAAATATAAAACGAATGCAACGACAGCAGCATTTCGAAAATTGTACTCTGTTATAATGTTGTCTGTGGACGTTAAATCATTCCCACTTTTTTTCCTAAATTCAGGAGATTCATGTTTGGTAAAGAGGGCAGTCTTAATTTTCACTTTGCCCCCAAATGTCACAAAATAGTAGTAAACTGATCTTATATTTAGGATGTCAACATGTAAGAACAGAGTTGTCAGAGGAATAAGCAGGTAAGTTACTTAGGAAGGAATCAAGCAGTAAGGGAGGAAGAGTGAGGTAGGAATGTGGGGAAATTCCCTACCCTCTGAGGTTCTTCTTGTTTAGCGAAGCAAACAAATTCACATCATGCAGATTGTTGGAGAAAAGACAACATGTAACTACATCTATAGTAAGAATTGACATGTTAAATTCTAAGGTCACTGGGATAGAGTGAGGGCTCTGTCTTGTGCTGAGGAGAGAGACCTGATGATGTTCAAGGCTTTTCTTGGTATTCTCAGTGTGGGTCCCAAACTACAGGAATCACCAAAGGTCTTATTAGGAAAACTAATCCTCAGACCCTACCCCAGACCTGCCAAGTCAACCAAGATTGAAGACCTGAGGACATAGATTCCACCTCTCAACAGGAAGACTAGGAAGGACTCTGAAACTGCCTTTCATCAACCATTTACAGCAAGGACTCACCTGGATGCCCTTCCTCAGTAAGCAACCTGAGCTGCTGTCTATGACAACCCTGCCAGGACATGTCCACAAATAAAATTTCTCTTCCCAATTGAATAGTCATTCTTAGCAATTGGCATCTTTATGTCCATGGAGAACAGCTGCTTCACAGTGGAAGACCCTTTACTGAGTCCCCCGCTGAGGATCTAAAGACATTTAGACATGTATAAAGTAGTTTCCCAAATGTATGACATTTCAGTTCACACTTGGTACATGTCTTGGATTTATCTAGGAAATCATTTCCAATAATGCCATCTAATGGGCCAGATGATATAATTAAGTCCCTGTTATTGAGTGACCCATCTCTCATCCCCCATGAATTGATGCCAATTTGGTATTTTAATCACTCATGAGAGACCAATAAAGGAACACCTCTTTGATAAAACAGTGTAACTGGGACCTTTAATGACTTTATGTTTGGTAACATAAATTCAACATCAAGAGCAGGGCCTGGGACATACACTTCTGACAGATGACAGCTGTGTGGGGTCATTAGTCACTCAATCACAATCTGTGTGGTCCTGTATAATTCAATATTCTCAGAGTAGTTTTATTATTTTTTTCTAGATGTCGTGCTACATGGGAAAGGAATATTAGAGTCCAAATAGTGTGCATCCCTGAGACCCGTAAAAAATTCCTGAGGGATTAACACACACACACACACACACACACACACACACACACACACACACATGCATGAATATTCTCAAAGGATGATTGATAGGAAAAGATAGAAGACATGAAGACAGGAAGGATAATTCAATGTGGCCAATACACATCCCAGCCAGGCACGGGCAGCGGCGGGCTCTTGAGCAGACTAAGTTCTTTAATTATCAAAGGAGCTAACAAAGAGGGTCACATGGAATTTAAATGAGATATGGAAGCAGGTAGGGAGGCATTGTGTGAAAGTTTGCAGGGGTCTGTGAAATAGTCCATGTCACAGTTGAAGGAATTTTTGGCTTCTCATGGCTTCTTGCTTTCTGGGAGGCCTGCAGCCTACCCTGATGCGCTCTGTGAGTTCTCATGCGCCAGGAAAATAATCCAGTTTTAATCTGGGTTTTCATCCCAACCTGCAAGGTTTTTCATGTAAGGAAACAGATTCAGATTCCAGGGATCAGGGATCGGGATGTCTCCCTCTTCTGGGGGCAACATTAACACACTTTAACGACAAACTGCCCGTGACTGGTGTGCGTCCCAAAGGCACGACAACCCGGCAGCACGCTGACACACGCAAAACTTGCCTATTAAGCAAATACACGTTTACAAAAGTAAAGGAATAAGCAGATGTCTCTCATTAGTAAGAGAAGTGTTTTATTTTCACTTTAAATTTCCTTTTTAGCGCTCGTCAGTAAATGTGATGAAACAGACTTCAGACAAATAACCAAATCATGCACATTTCCAGACTCTCCGTGTAGAGCTGAGGCACAGGACATGCCACCATGGCCAGACCCCTGACATTCCAACGTCATGTTCAGATAAAACCGTTTCCCAAAGGAGGCTTGACCGACTCGCTCGGGCTGGAACCACAAGCCTGGCACAGCACTGACCTTGACCTGACCTTGTGCTTCACCGTATCTGTGCTGCGCTCACTGTGCTCAGGGATCTGCAACGAGCTCTCTCCTCAGACACCTCACGCCAGGGCTGCAGACGGCGCCAGGTCTGCGTGTGCAGACAGCAGGACGGAGGTCGCCTTCGATTTCCTTTTCGTTGCAGTAAAACTCTGCCAGTGAAATTGTTTCCTTTGGTTTTGTTTTTGAAATCACCACAATCTCTTTGCACAACGAATTCTTTGTAAAGGCCACCTTCCTGGTCCTCAGCAGTCAAGTTTAGTCGACCGAGGACCAGGGTGTTGTCCTGGATTTGTAAGGTTTTGACACGTGTGTCCCTTGGTATGGGAACAATGACCGGAGTGTGATGAGTTAGTCACAGCCACACAGTCTGTCTGGCTCTCACGGTGGCCCAGTGAGCCTGTCTCCTGGATTCCCCAGTCAGGGTCTCCGGGTCTGTCTGCAGTATTTTGGGCGGCCCTGGGGACTTCCGGTCCGTCTCCATCTGCGCCAGCGGCTTTGTACTGAGTCCTCCGTGGTCAGCGCTGGCTGCCTTGCGGATAGCTGGCATGTCTCATTCCAAGAGCTTCTCAAAGCATGTTGCGTCTACTCTCCTGAGCCCAGCACAGCTGTCCTCAGGCTCCTCATCAGGCCACCTGCAAAGGTGTGGGGTTACACGCTCAACCGAGAGGCCGACCCGAGACTCTGGGGGGGCACCGGGCTTATCCGACCACTTGGACGCAGGCTCTCTCTCCCCATCCTCCCCAGAGCTTGTGAATGCCTTGACTTGGGGCAGAAATTAAGCCAAACTCCGATAGGCTGCAGCCTCTTCTCTGCGGTGGCAGAGCCAGGAGGGCACGGCTGTGCTGCAGGACTGCAGGGGGCCGGAGTGCGGGCCCCACTCACCTCGACTCTTGGAGTTATGGCTTCCGACCAATGTGTGCATGTCCTCAAGTATCTCCATTTTCCCAAACTTCCCGAATAGCTCGGAGTCGCCTGGGTGGGGACAGATCAAGCATCTGCCCCAGCGCTCACTCAGCAGGCAGCGAGGCCACATCTCCACACTGCGGGAGGGCCGCTAGGCTGGAGGCACAGGCCCAGGGCGGCAGGGCCAAGGCCCCGGTTCTCAGTCTAGAATGACCTCCCAGGGATGTGCAATCTGTCTATCTGGCCCCCCTCGTGGTTCAAATGTCTTGATTGCTGGAAACCCGGTGTTAAGAGCGCCCGGGCAGACAGCACCTATTCAAACACTCGTGGCCACCGAGATGAGTCCGGACTGCACAGGGAGTCCCTTCCCCTCGGGGTCCCCACATCAGTCAGTGTGGGGGGCCGAGGTCCACCACCAAATGCAGGGTTGGAAGTGTAGGGAGCCCCCTAAAGCTGTAGTGGGAAGAGAAACTAGGGTGGACAGAGGGAAGGGCCCACAGGGGGGAAGCTGGGAATAATTCATAAAGAAACAGCTGAGACATAGATCATTATCAGCCACAGCCTCATCTAGATGGGAGGAATGAAGGCATTTCATGATGGGTGCCGATGACAGCAGATGCTATTATTGTCCCTGTTTTACTAACAAGCGATTTGAGACCTTGAAAAATGTCAGAGACAAAGAAAAAGGTGGAGTGGATGAGACGGTGTTGGCTCCAGGGACAGAGACCAGGACGAGCTAGTGACCCTTTGCAGTAGGACAAGGTCCTGTGTGGGGCTCTGAATTATCACAGGTGGGTGCCCAGTCAGTCAGCCCGGCTGTGACGGGGCAGACGACCCCAGGCCCTGGTGGCATCAGGCCCCGCTGACACATGGGGGTGTCAGGGTGTCATCGGCATTATGTGTGTGTGGCCAGCTTGCAGTCCCCGCATTCCCTCTGGCGTCCAGCCAGCCTTAGAGGCCCCGGTGCAGAGCCTGCTGCGGAGGGGCCAGCTGCAGCCCGCAGGCCTGAGGCGGACAAGCTGATGAATAGGAGGTGATAAAATGGCCATTTTGCAGGTGGCCAGATACAATCAGTGTCGCATAGTGGTCAACCAGGGAGCTTTTATAAGGAGGGAGGATGGATTCCATAGAAGGAACATGGATCCGTCCCATCCTTCCTTCCTACTCGGCTTTGAGGGGCCGTTTGTCCTGAAGTTGACAGTAGGTGACATTAATTAAGATGCTGAGCATCTGCTGTGTGTCAGACCTGCCCAGGGCCTGCGTATAAAACACAGTGATGGCAATGAAACCCTGCCAGAGGGACTCAGGTTCCAGCAGGGAAAAGTGACCATAAATATGCTTGTTAGTGAAATATGTCAACAAAGGGACGTGTGGGCCTTGGATAAGGGTCGAGCTGGGACTAGGAAGGGAGTGGGGTGGTGGGGTACAATTCAAGGAAAAGGTTCAGAATTCCTCCTGGAGAAATCAGTCGCGTTGGAGCAGCTCTGCACGTCATCTGGAAGGCGGGGGACAGCCTGACATACCTACTAATGACCCTGTTAAAGCCCTGATGTGGGGGGACTGCCCTCACGCTGACCTTATTTGTCCTTCAGTGCCAAATAAGGAGACTGCAGAGCATGCCATTCGAAGCTTATGCAAGGGCGCAGACAGGTGTGACCTAGCAGTCCAGCTCAGAAGCATCATCCCCAGTCTTCCCTAAGACACAGCAGAGGGGACAAAACTGGGGCATTTGTGTGGACAGGGCTCCAGAGTCCTGCTCGCTGACCCGGTGACCTGGGAAATTCCTGGACATGCTCTTGCTCCTGGTCAGTCGAGCGGCAAGGATGACAGGACCTGGTAAAAGGGAAGCTCTCACATGAGTTCCAGGCAAGTGGCACGTAGTTCTTAAAACAGTACCACTAGTACCATGACCTTTTACATAAAGGGGAAGATGTAGACAAGTACAAAGTCATCCTTGGTGGAGAGAAGGCCAGCAAGCTTCTCAGGAAAGTCAATGTTATTATTTATTTTCCAACCAGCCCAACAGGTCCAGGCAGTTGTCCTTGGAGCGCCCTCTACTGCCGGCCCTCAGCAGGGACGTGCAAAGAGGAGGGAAGTGACAGAAATGTCTGATGACCCCGGTTGGTCCCCTGAGGTGTCCTTGTCAACTCCTTCTATGGACAGGAGATGGGGTTCAGGGACAGCTGGAGACAGGATGGCTGGGAAGCCAGAACAGTAGTTATTTCAAGAGACCTCTGTGGGCGATTCTGCTGCTGCTGCCTTCATTCCCTTCATGCCATTGTGCCTGCTTTCATTTGTGAATTCCTTTGAGTACCCAACCATCTACCCACCGCGGTGGGAGCGCCTTGGGGAGCAGAGCAATTTTTGTTTTTATTTATGAACAGCAGAGTCAAGTCTGTTTGTCTCTGGGTTGATGAATGCTGTTTTAACAGTTATAGCTTCCTTTACAGACCCACATCTACACAGCACAGTTTATTAACATGGGGGTCCCTCTTCTCTTTTTCTCTGTTACTTAAGCTGAAAATTACACCTTTCCTTCCATTATCAATTCTCAATATAACACATAAAAGGAAACTCCCGAGAGCCCCACGCCGCCCTGGACAGGTGTATAAACAGTAATGAAGAGAAACAGAAACTCTCGCTGTTGGATTAGGTGGAACTTTTAAAAGACTCATTTTAAGAAGTATCTGTGAATAAAAAAATTAAATTCCTAGGCTTATTCAAGTGGTTGAAAGAAGAGGAAAGCAAGATGAGAATGGAAAGAAGATGAATACAAATTGAAAGAGAAAGAGTGAAAGTGGATTAATTAACTTTTCACGAAAGCATGAAAAAATGCTCCTTAACAAGTGAAAGCAGCTATAAGAAAGGACAACAGCTGTAATTCTGACCACCGCTGCCTTCGCAAGAGCAATGGGCCCCTGACAATTGCGATAAAGCGTAAGTCACCGGATCCAGGCCTGGACACAGACTTCCCCTTGGGGAGAGGCCTGACTGAGGGCAGAGGTTATGGGGAAGCCAGACATCAGAGGAAACTGCAGGAATAGCATCCAGGGTGCACTGCATCCCTTTATGAGAGCTCCAGGCCAGATGTGATGCTAACTGCTTTGAGAGGGGTACTAATCTGCTTTCAGAAGGAAGGGTTTATAGCTGAGCGCGAAACAGTCGACAGCCGCCCTGGGCTCTTGGAAGGGCCCACCTGCCTGTTCTCAGGAATGGCCGTCCCGCTCGGAGACTGGGCCTGGTACCCGCTGCATTCATCCTCGGGAGGAGCGGGAGCCTCCTCACCCGGTGACTGGGCTCCAGAGAAACTGGGGTGCGCCCCCTGGTGCAGGCGGGGGACTCCAGGTGTGATCACGGCACCAGGCTCAGAAGAACCATGTCCATTTGATTTTCAGTTCTCTTTCCATTCCTTTCATGACGTTCCAATCATTTCTCCCTTTGATGCTAAGGCAGCCTGAACACCACTGGAAGGCCAACGAATCGTCCTGTTTTAATGAAGAGTCAACTGAATCTAACTGGAATTTGTTAACACGATTTTACATCCATCAGGTATTCGGAGGGAATGCTTGTGGGGTCTGTGTGACCAGTGACTCAGCTCTCCCTTTCTGGTAGAGATAAAATTCCCTGTCACGTTTCCTCTGGCTCCCAATTTCCTTCACACGATGTATTTGTGTGGTCCGCTCAGTAGCCCACGACTGTCCCTGCCGTCATTCCTGGCGCATCACGCTCCAGCGGCGCCCGGTCACCTGTCGCTGACGGACATTTTACTCAACAGCGGGCCGCATACACCACGGCGATCGCAGCAGCCCTGCCCGAGGCCCAGGCATGTGGTCTGCTCTACTGTCCAGGCTGCGACCTCGCACGGCAACCTCCCCGGAGCCCGGCGTTGAGCGGCACCCCAGCCTGGGCGCCAGGGTCCACACCGCGGGAGCAAGCTGGCCGGAGCCCTGCCTGGACAGTGAAACGGCCGGTGACAGGTGTCACTCACCTGGCTCACTCATCGGGGGAAGTGGAGGAGAGTGGAATGCTGGTTGCATTGGTGAGGTCTGAAGACAGGAAGGAGAAAGGAGTGGAGTTTCACCGTCCCTTCGAGGGGTCGCCCACCCAGGCTCCTGCGCCCTGCTCTCACTCGAAGATTTTGCCCCGGGAAGCAAATGCATGGCCACGTGTTGGGGTTCAGCTCACACACACCACCTCCTCGATAAGGCCCATTGCAAACTTTCTCCTTACCCCTCCCCTGTGAAAGGGCCCTTTTCTGCTCCCTGTTACCCTCCATTCCTATCACTAACTGAGCAGCGGCCTCATTCATTCCTTTTCTCAGGGTGGGCTTGTCATCTGATGCCAGTGTCTCCAGGCAGGACAGGTCTTGCTCCTCTGTCCAGGGTGCCACACAGTGAATAAAAGTTCTCTCACTGGATGAAAACTGAAATGGCCTTTGGTCCCTGTTTGTACCGCTGTCCACAGATAGCTAGCTGTTCACCGTGGTCACAGTCTGCGGACCTGACGGCGGGTCCCCTCGGGACAGAACCAGCACCACCTGGCGCAGACAGCTCACCTGGGAACATGGAGGGAGCGCATGGCCCAGGGACACCCCATAGGAACAGATGCGGAAAGTGCAGAGCCCAGGGTCAGGACCTCTAGGGCGGAGCCCCACCCTGGAGATGGAGACACCTGGAGCGCTGTGAGGGGGCCCCACGGTGCAGCAGGACCTGGGGAGCTGGTCTCAGAAACCTCAGGCAGAGAACACAGTCACGCCAGACATCACTCCGGCAGGAGGGGAAGTGAGGGCAAGGCTTTGGTTTCTTCTCTGCCTTTTCTTCCAGCTTCCACCAGGGACCCTGCAGCGTCCAGACCCCAGGAGTGGTGGGAAGCCAGGGAAAAGGCCACAGGCTCAGCGCTCAGAGCAGAAAAGCAGACGGATCTGAGAGCAAGCGGGGATGACCAAACCCAGGAGAGCTGGAGCATGTGGGGACTTTGTCATGCTCATGGGCCAGGAGAGAGGCCACTCTCCCACAGAGGAGGACTGCAAGCTTGTCCAGCCCGGTGACAGGGACACAGCCCTCACCTCACCTTTCCTCAGCAGCCTGGACTGTCTCTAGGCCTCGTCAGAGGGCAGGATGCCGTGACAACAGGGCAGAGCAGCAGCGGGTCTGATTGCCATGGGGTTGCAGCCCGAATATGCCTCAGCTGGCATCCCTTGTGGTGGGGAGGCAGGGCTGGGGCCCAGGGCACCGCGAAGACAGACCCCCGGGGGCTTGGACGGCCCTCTTGCTCACCCTTCAAGTCTCAGTGCAGCCTCGTTCCCTAGGCACCTGGTATCATCAGCTGATCCCAAGTCAACACTCTCCTCCATGTGAACAGGCATCCTACGAACAAAGCAAACAAGCTCCATATCCTTGCTGGTACAGACAAGCTTCTCCAAGTTGCTTATGAGCATCATAGGTGAGCCGGCCCTACTCACAGCTCTCCATTCTGTTCTCTCCATCTGACATAGGAGATCAATGATACATGCGAGAAGGAACCAGCGCCCTAAAATGGGGAGAAAGCTATAAATGTCTGGCGTTTCTTTGCATCACTGCACGACTGCTAAGAATATTTATTGTTATCCAGGAAGATACTCTTTATATTACTTTTCACTACACCCTGAATCTACTCTTCTCTACGCAGCAACGAGATAAACTGGCCAACCGACAGCAGACCCCCGAAGCCGTGGAGGGCAGGGTCTTCTGTGGGCGGAGGGAGCGCAGCTGCCCTGGGGACTGGAGGAAAGGACCTGGCGCAGTATGGGGCTCCTCTGCTCTGTTTTCTGTTTTCCTCAGTTTACAGCAACTGGTTCCACTCTTTGTGATACAAACTATGGTCTTGGAGGCAGTTAACCTGTGTGCATTTTCATCTTCATCTCTCTCTTTGGCAAAATGCTGATCACATCAGCCCAGTTAGGCAGCCATGTCTGAGAGGTCCGGAGCCATCTCATCCGAGTCGATGTGGTTGGACAGATGTGAAATGGGTCAATTCCAGATGCCTCCTCTTAGCACGGTTATAGACCTGGAGAGAGACAGTGTTGGAAGTATTTGTAATTCTGAACAAATGTCCTCAGTTTGCCCCCCAGGAGCACATATGGACGCACTAACTGGCTGTCTAACCATCCTGCGTAAGTGCCTGAAAGTCTAACTCCAGCTATAAATTAACTTGGGGACTAGGACAATATCCCACAATATCTGTGAGCTCAGAGATCTGTGAGTTCCAGTCTGTCAACACTCACAGCTAACTCTGGGACTCTTACCAACACAGCTCTAGGGGGCTGGGGACATCTGTCTCAGCAGGCTCCTCCTGCTGCTCAGCTGTCACAGGGGATCCAGGCAGAAACTCTAGCCAGGATGACTTCCCGCAGCTGGAAAGCTTTCTGTCCAAGTCAAACGTATTTAACTCAATCAATGGAGTTGTTCTTCTGAGGCCAAAATGTCTCCATCTCATATCCTTCCTTTTGTTTCTCGTCCTATGTGAGTACAACATTAATTTCTCACTCCGAGCGGCAGATTCCTCCCAGCACTATGAGCAGGATGGAAGAAATAAGAGAGCTGTATACCAAGCACTCCCCTGACACGCCTTTTCATTCTGCCGCTTCCCCCACAGCAGCAAAACAAATATTACAGGCTTGGCAAAGTTCTCTAACTAATCCAACAAATGACAGGAGCCTCCAATCCTAGCAATTCTCATTTAGGATGAGAATTCGCCTCTAAGATGTTTATTCTCCATTCTTTGTGTCATGAATCCACTAAGGTAAACACCTTAAAGAACCGGAAATTCATTAGAAGATTTTCTCCACTTATAGCACAGGAATTGCAAGCTATTAACTGTCGTCCCTTATGGTTTCATTGTAACGTAAATACAGGTATTTGTGGCAAGAGTCACTAAAGTGAAACTGTAAAATTGTGAAAGCAAGTTCGGGAAATTTGATGAGAATGTCATCAGTTTTCTTTTGCAGCACCTGATAGAAAGTCTAAGACCAGTCACTACCTTTCTTCTCGAAAGAGGCCTGCGTTTTCTCTTGGCAAAGGATCAGTGAGGCCTGGATCCTAGGATAGCTCAACCTGAGTAGCTCATTGCCTATGGAAACTGACACTGTGAAGATAAGAATCCAAACACTAGGTAAAATCTCCAAATCCCATCACACTTAATCCATCAACACTGAAGTTGTCTCTAACTACTATGTATCACTTGCTATATTGACCAGGATACCTGAATGTCAGGAGGAACTAATACCACAAGATCAACTTTTTAGGAAAAAAATAGGAAAAAACAGTAAGAATGCAGGAAATTTTGTTTCTTTTGTTTTTACTTTCTTAAAAAACATTTCACTCTCTCTAAACCAACAGCTCACTGGGATTCAGACAGAATTTTGCTTTTAAGTATGTCAAAATAAGCTATTATAACAATAGATGTCTATAAAAGTGTCATATAATATGTTCCTAGGGGAATAAGAGACACAAGCCTTTACCAGGTACAGTGACAACAGAGAGACAACTGTCTCCTCCACCTTCTCTTTACCATCACTGTCATCATCATTATCACAATCACAGTCACTATCACCACCACCATCACCATCATTACCTCAGTCACCATCATCATCATCCCCACCATCATCACCATCACCATTATCACCACCATGCCCACCATCATCACCATCATCATCATATCCATCATCACCATCACCACCATTATCATCATCCCCACCATCATCCCCACCATCATCATCGTCACCATGCCCACCATCATCATCATATCCATCACCACCATCACCATCATCTTCTCAATCACATCATAATCATCATCATCATTATCATCATCATCATCATCATCATCATCATCCCAACATCATCATCATGGTCATCATCACCATCAAAAACTGTAATCATCAAGGATTAGGACTCCTTTATTCACTGTTATCTTAGTTTAGGCTGTCATAAAATATGCTATAGAATGAGTGTCTTCAACAACAGAAATAATCTTTCTCACAGTTCTGGAGACCAGAGGTTCAAGTATGATATTCCAGCCAATTCAGTTTCTGATGAGGCTTCTCTTCTTAACTTGCAGACAGTGAGCTTCTTGCTGTGTCTTCACATGTTAGGGAATGAGTACAAGATCTCCGGAATTTCTTCTTAGAAACACACTAGTCATATTAGAAGGGGTCCACCCTCATAATCTCACCTAAACCTAATTCTTAAATCCCCCATCTCCAAACACTACCACGTTGGGCCTCAACAGATGGACTGGGAGGAGGGACAATCCAGTTTACGGCAACCATAGCAGCTATCAACCCAAGTACAGGACAGAGGCTCTTGTATAATGGACAGTTATCCTATAGTTTCTCCAGATTCAAGTTTCTCCAAACACTTTCCCCTTCCCTTAGTACATTAACATGTGAGTTGGATTAACTCTACCACTGCTCCCTTCTAAACCTTCTAAACCTGGCACCTGTCACTGCTCTGAGCTCTCAACCTGGTGAGAGACAAGGGAGGACATTTCTCCCCAGTCCCTTCCAGGATCTGCAGGTGAAGCTCAAGTCAAATTATCACTTGGTGACTAAATGATCCCTTCCCACCACTATTTGGGTCCTTCGGGCTGCATCAAGGAGAAGTTGTCTGTTTGGAGCCTATCAGTTTGCAAATATCAACTAATATGCCAGCGTCTCGCTTTCTGACATTAGGAAGCAGAACTTCCTCTCTCAGCCTAACGTGGTCACAGTGATTTGTGTCTGTCTGGGTCATTTCATTCCGTAATAGCGCACTATTTTTCACAAGTCTGGTGGTTTCCATTTAGTGTGTTGATGCGGCTTCCTGAATTTGTAAGTTCCTTTTTAAATCCACTTAAATAAATAAGACTTTAAAAATAAAAATGAAGCAGCTAATGGTACAAATATTATGTAATGAAACGAGGTGTAAGAATGCACAACAAAAGACAGAACTGGAAATGTGGTTTAAAAATAGAAGAGAAGGTTTGGAAGAGAAATGGGTCTGCAGTGTAATCAGATTCATAAACAAAGCCTGAAAGCTGCCTCTAGACTAATTTCTAAGACAAAGTATAGAAAACCGTAAGTTCTATGCCAGCTCTTTCCTCTTTCTGACAGCGTCTGGCCACGGAAAATCTCCGAACATACAAATAGCTGTGAATTTAAACATCCAAACAGAGGGCTGCTTCAAAATTCATTTGCGCCAACAATGGCATCTGTCATTAACTACTTACAATGACTTCTGAAAAATCTGACGTGTTCCAGATCATGGTTAACCATCTATTGATTTCTCATTGAATTTGGAACTCAAGAGACAGATTCATGGTATTGCCTGGGTGCAGACCACACACATATTTTCCCACACAATGTTTTATTACTATTTTTTAAAAATCTCTGGTGCATTTAAGCAAAAGCTATTTTACAAGTCCTGATGAACACTATCAATATTTCCAACCCAGAAGATTCTATTTCCTCCTATATATTTAAAATATGCTTGGAGGCATAACGATATTGATTCCAGCCCTTACATATTCCAACAGTCTTTCCAGAGAGTGGAGCACCCCAGCACGATATGCAATAGGAGGGCAGGCGAGGGCCAGGGAGCATTTAGCAGCATAAAGTCGCATAATGAGAAATTTTATTTCATTTTCGATTTTTATTTCCGTCCTCTTTCCAGCCTTCCCACTACATAAGGAGAAAGTCTCATTTTGAAGATGGAATGTTTTTGCACCTCCAACCGTTTAGAGTTCTCCTTTCAACCGACAACAGCAGAGTCTGCTGCCCAGCACCTTGGGTGAGGATCAGCTCTAACCTGGAAATAGCATTGCTCAGTACCCACTCCAGTGCTTAGCTGCAGTTCCATATAATGCAGCTGATTAGTTAGTCTGCACACAGGCGCCCAGGAGCTCCGGGCCCAGGGAGTGGAGCTGGTGCCTGTGACATTCTTTGGCTTCCTCTCCCTGGGACCCAGGGAAAGCCTGGCCTTCAAAATGCTTGCACATCTGCTGTCCAGCAACAAGGAGGTAAGCAAGAAAACAAGCCTTTCTCTCTGAAAGACTCTCAAAATTTATTTTCCTTTTTCTTTGGCTTGTCTGTGTGTTTTGCTTTTATTGCTTTTCCAGGGTTTTCAGGTCTGTTTGCGCTTTTCTGCCTCTCCTGCCCATCCTCAGCATCTGCCCATCCTTAGACCAATCACAGGCAACAGATTGTTTCACATGTCTGACTCAGACCAATCAAGCTTCACTCCTTGGGTCTGGGGGAGGGTTATCTGGTCACTCAGCACAGGATTGGTTGACAGGGAGAGGAAGACTGGCTTTGGGTTGGGTGATGAATAGTGCAGGTCACCGTGCTCATTTGCATATTTTCTGCTTAGTGTCTGCTAGAGTCAGTGAGATAAATAGGACAGCTGAGGATTAACGAGCAGAAACACTCCAGGCACAGAGGGGTTGTACAGGCAAGTGTGGGGATGGCTGGCTGTGGCAAAAGTTGGATGTGACTTCTGTCTGTCCTCACTGAACTGCGTTACATTATTTCATGGTGATCTCTGCAGGTTAAAGACCCCCAGGACCTAGAAAGTTGGCAAAGTCCTACTGTGTTTTCCTTAGTCTCCACAAGAAAGGCAGCTTAATGCAAGCAGGTGGAGGAAAATTGTGGCATCCTGGGCATAGCTTTGTGCATCTGAGGGGCACTTATTATACAAAGTGTGTAGCGAAAGTCCACCTGTCCCCAGGGCCACACCAAAACCCTTATTCCTGCAGTTGGGAGAGGATGGACCCCAATTTGTCACCTTGGCAAATTTGTTCTTATTTTCTCTTTTTAGCCCTGAGGTTTTATGCAAAAGACTTGAGCTCTGTTGTTCAGCAAGAGAGGTGTGAGCAGTTGACAATTAGCTAAAACAAATCCAATTTCCCATTTTATAGCTTTTTATTTTCCTCCTTTTCAAATACACCCAGTTGGGAAATGAAATCAGACATGCTACAAAATTTCATGCAACTCTAATCAAAGAAGCATGAATTCACCATTAGTTGCCATTTTAATTATTAATTTTAAATCAAATATAATTACTGTCAAAACTGGTACCTATAGTATTCTAAATAAAGGGTGAAACCATTAAACCCAATTTTATTTTTCTCAAATAATTTTAATGACTAGAAAAGACTAATCTGTCACTAGCTTATCAGGTAGTTTTAAATGTAGGCTTGTTTATTTATCCTTTAGAAGAGAGTGTGGTCTTTCCATTATTTTGTCATTTTCTGTTATCATTTCAGACACATTTCCTTGCTTGTTATAGACTTTCTTAATTTATAACTTTTCCTTGTCCAAAGTACCGTAATTTCAAAGTAAAGACATGATTTAATTAGATTTGTGGGTGATTAAAGGGTTTTTCTAGAGCAAAAGATCACTTACTCATATCCAGAGACTGTGTATATGGGGGGGCTTTCTCTGCTATATACCCCAGATGTTCTATTTCTGAGTTTCTTTTGTTGATCAAATTTACTATCTCAAAATTCTTTCTGACCTCCTTTTCACTACCATGTGATTGAAACCTTGTTGAAGTTACCTGTGGATAAATTTCACTGGGGGCCTCTCTGCAGGTAGTTTTCATTAATTAGAGTCTTGACTTTGTTCTCTTTGTAAATACAGTTTATGAGGATGTGATGTGAGGAGCTCTGGCAGCCATTTTGGGGATAGGAGGTAGCAAAACTTAGAATCAGGCCAATGGACTGAAGAAATTGGAGTGGAAGGAGGCAAAAGCCTGGTTTCTGAAGATATCTGAGAGCTTCTGAACTGCACTCACTCAACTTTAGACCTGTTGTTATATGAAACGATAAAACCCTATTTTTAAATCCTTCACCTTAAGTATTTGTTAGTGTGCACTGATACCAAGTGGGTTGTATCCACTGGAGTATTCCCAATGAAACTGAGTTTCTAATGTACCTCTGGTATTTCTTTTGCTTTAGCATGAAATTGACCTTTGTACAATTGCTCTTTTTGCCAGTGCAAATTTCAAACACGTTCTGTGTACCTGTGAGTGTCGACTTCCTTCAGGACCCACACTCAGCAGCATGTGCTGACCACTCCCCCTCCTCCCTCATGCATCTATTCAACATTTCAGAGCTCTGACCTGTATCTCCAAGGCAGACAGTGTGAATAAAGAGAGATTGCTAAATGCAGTAAGGAGCCTAGTGGTGTGGACTCAAGACACAGAAGTCAGGGATCCTGGCTTATTTCTTCCCCTTTCTTGTGAAAAGCATGACTTTCATAAACCAGATTTTTTGGAGACATCTCCTAAGAAAAGTATAAAACTGCATTTCTCTTTGTCAACTTGATAAGTGGCCCTGCAAAAATCCACAAAGTCCCATGGCAGAGTAAATATATGAAAATTATTTTCCAGTTCAGGTATATTTTTTTTTCCTAAAAAAGAAAAAAGAAAAGAAAAAAGAAAAAAGCTGAAGCTGAGTTTCCCCAACAGTCTCCATGATTTTACTGGGTTTATAAAATGTAGTGATTTTATTAAACTGTAAGACCATGGCAGATGGAGAAACTATAATTTAGAGAGATTAAATGAGCTGAATTTTATTTGCCTCTAGCATTCCAGGCATGGAAAAATATCAAAATAATTGGAAAACGATGCATTATAGACACCAGGCTATTTCTCAGCTGAACAGCTAATCATCACTCCTCACGAGGCTCCAGATGTGTGTGAGTGCTTCCTCCACAAATGGCAAGTTAAAAATAGCACTCCCGATTCTTCCCCTGAATGATGATCTTTGCCCCATGCCCCCGGCGGTCCACCGAGGCAGCGCTGTGGGCCTCTCCGAGCAGCTCCTCAGTCAGTAAATAAGCGTGCTCATCACATTATTCAAATGCAACCTTAATTACTTCAGAACTTGCTCCAGACTTTTCCAAGCTGGCTCATGAGCATGAGCTTTGGGGGTTTGCTGCCAGCTCAGGGCGTCCTGTTAGGTGGACTGCACGTGGCTGTGTTGGGGTCTGAGGCTCAGGACTGACTGACATCGTCACTTCCTACTTCCTTTGGTCACCCAGAGCCTCCCCACTCATCTGCCTTCGGGAAAAACCATGATGTGGGCATCAGCTCCCAAGCTGCATCCAAGGATTGTAGTCTCAAAGAATTGGCGTTTGGGGTCTTTGCTGTCAGCGTGGACGGGACCAGGGGCCAGCAGGATGGGGGTGCAGAGAGCCACGCTGAGTGGCCCCTGTGTAAGCTTCCAAGTAGGAGCAGGCCTGCTCAGTGTCCCCGGGGCAGGGGTGCACGTTCAGTCCAGCATCTCGGGATGGATCGTGGAAGGGGAGGAAAGTTTGTGCCTTAGTTTCCTTCTTCTACCAACCTCCTGGGCTGGTGGGCGAGTTCTGCCTGCGAGGGCTTCTGTCCACAAAGCGAAGCAAGAATATCCCAACCACCCGCCCAGCAGAGTCTAGAAAAGTTAGACTGGAGCACAATGGGAAAGTGTTTGAGAAGATAAGAGGCACCTGTAAGTTGCAGGCAGCCTCTAGCTCCTCCAGATGCTCACAGATTCGTCAGGGAGGCCACCGCAAGGCCGTGCTGGGGCCCTGTGACCTGGGAAGGAAGCTGATCAGGGCACGGGCCAGCAAAGTGCTGTCCCTGGGCTGTATGCCTGGCACAGTCCAGCGCCAGCACAGCTCTCAGGAAGGGAGTCCAAAACCGCAGCAGGGACAGGCAGTAGACTCCGCATGACAGATGACAGGGACGTGCTGGTGACAGCAGGTGTGCTCACGGTGCCCGTGTGGTCTGCCCATGTCTGGAGTGCCACCGCCAGAGATGCCGCTCATACCAAGTCATGGACTCAGAATCAAAAGGACATTCTAAATGTCCCCTCTAAGGAAGCCAGAAAGGTAAGGACATGCTGAAAGAAGTGCCTTCACCTGTGACTTTTAACTTTTCTTGTTGAGTCAGATTTTATCATAATAGTAATGGGCTGTTTAATGCTGAACTTATAATGAAATCTCTAGGTGGTGAGCCATTCCCTCCTTTTTCACATGGTTTTGGCCAAGGAAATGAAAGGAAAGGTGACAGGTCAGTAGCAAGGCTAGCCTTCTGCACAGATAAAACCTTCTCAGACCCGCAGCCTCAGCAGGCAAAGAGTTAAAACTAGCTCCTCTCATCAAAAAGAGCTTTAACACAATGAATAGAGACGGCTCTACTCTCAGCTGATGCAGTATGTTTAAGAGACAACCCTCAACCTACAGTAAAACAAACACGATTCCCCGACACATGCCTCAAATCAACAGTTAAGCCAGACTCACCTTCATACTTCTGCTAGAGCCCTGGGATTGGCCAGGGGTACCTGCTGATGACGCCCCAGACTTTTCAGAGGGAGAGGAAATTTCCCGAGTGGATTTTAAAGGCCCAGATTTATTATTTCCCATCTAAAAAGTAATAGTGTCCCATGGTGTCCAGCTGGGGAAAGACTTTATACGAAACTCGTGTCTGCACTTGCCTATATATTTTAAGATTTCTAAGGCCAACAACGCCCCCACCACAAAGCCTAGTGTCTACATTCAGTAGGCAACCTTCAGTAGGTCTGAAGAACTTCAATACAGAAAATGCTAGATGCAGTCTTTGCAATTTGCACACAAATTTCTAAATAAACTGTTATTTCATGACCTTCATTTCAAAGTTTCCCTGCTGCATCTACTTCTCAGTCCCATTATAATGCGTGTCATACAGACACCCGAGCGGGGAAGAGCGCTCCACGGCCCAGCCTCCCACTCCCCACTGGGAAGGGCACCAGCGGCAGCTGCTGGTGCACAGTCCTGCAGAGGTGCTGGTTTGAGAAGGGTCTGTGCACATGGAAGAGCCGCCCTCTTTCTGCAGCTCTGCTGAAGCAGGCGTCTTGCTGCTGCAGATGCCCTTCCACAAAGACCTCCTCTGAGCCCACAAGCCGCAGCCTCCGGGACTGGAGGAGGGACAGCTTGCTTCAGGGGAGGGTGAGGCAGAGAATTTCCAAGGGAGTGCCCTGTCCCTCCTGCAAACAAAGTGTGGTTTTGCAAACAAATGGCAAAGAGAGCATGATGGAGGGTTGGTGCTGCCCGCAGTCCTTCAGCTGAAACGTCTGCAGAGACCTGCAGACGCTGCTGGGTCCCTGGCCACCTCACACCTTCCCTGGGTCTCTGGAGCTCAGCCTCTTTGACACATCAGCACCCACCTGCAGGCATATAAATCCCTGTCCCCAGTCTGTGTGCACACTCACACCCATGCACACACACATGCAGGAAAGAGCATAGCAACATGCAGACACACAAAATACATATGTGCACACAGAATACAATGCACATGTATGCATAGAGACATAAACACACAAGCACACATATGTACGTGCAGAAAAACTCACACTCTCTCATGCACATGAACACACCACAGATACATGTGCACAGATGAGTAAACATCCACACAAATGCATGTGTAAAGCATACAGACACACAGACACACAGTCATACATACACACGTCCCCTTACATACACATAAATACACATCACAAAACACGTGCGCATGTGCTTTCATATATAAAGAAATGTACAAACATACCTCAGGCACATGCACGCACACACACACAAAGCACTCATGTACACATACACAGAAACACACGGATCATGCACCTCACACACATGCAATACACAACACACATAGAAACAACCACACATGCATGCAGTTGCATACAGCACTGACACACACATTCATGTAGAGACACATGCACTCCGTGCGCAGAGGCCGCAGACCCCATGCGCACATGAGCACATGCACACCCACACATGATGCCCATGTGCATGCGTTCGTGGAAACTCATGCACACACAATACACACAAACACACGCACAGACATAAGCCCAGACACATTCACATACCATGCATGGAGACAGCAGGAACATGGAAACACATGCATGATGTTGAGACACCCCCACACACATGTGCATGCACACATAATCACACATGTGCTTGGATGCACACATATGCATTCACAGAGCTTCACACATACACGCACCTCACCACACACATAAACACACACTTGCAGGTGCACATTCAAGTCACTGAAAAACACAGCTCAAAGAGAAGGAAAGAGTCATTGAGTCGACACTGAATTTCCCTTCATCTCTGAGCATCATTTTGGTGGAAATACTGTCAAAGAGATGGGGGCATGCGTCCGCCTGCCAACAGCTGCCTCACTAGACAGCAGGACCAGTTTGTGGTTCGACAGAGCTTGTGTCTGACGATGTTTCATGTCTATTTGCCAAAATCAGGGTGTGTGCACAGCCCTGCAGAGAAGGCAGGAGGAGCTTGGCTCCAGGGGGAGCCACCCGGCCAAAAGGGGAGGCCCCTTTCCTGCACATCAGAAATAACCACCACACTTCTACTGAGTCCCCGGGTCGCCCAAGAGTGGATGGGCCATGACGGTGGACACCGAGAGGCTGAATTACACACGTGTAAGCGACCTGAGATATACCTTCATGCAGTGAGAACGAATGCTTTCAATTTCTGAAGCAATTAGAGGAAAGCACAATTCAAAGGGAATGAAGAGAGGAACTCGGTGAGGCCAGTGTTATCATCGACCGCCCCAGACATGAACCGGAATTTGAGCTTGGGGCATTCACTTTCTCCTTTCTGACCATCTTCTCCACACTACCGCCTACATTTCAGAGCAACGTGGTGGTGCATTTTAACCTGCACTTTTCCATGTGTAGGAGAGGAAAGATAATTTCCCTCTACCCTTCGAGGGTCTTGCATGGGATACTCCCTTCAATAAAGGACAGATTCACAGGAAACAAAACAAAACACAAATATGAACTTAGAGGTACTCCACAGAGAGGCTGTCTCTTAAGTGACCAATGCTTTTACACCCTTTAGACAAAGAAACAAAAGACATTTGTACTTTTCTGAAAAATCAGCAAGGCAGAAGTTTGGTCTTGGGCCGTAACTCATCATCAAAGAAGTAGCCCGGTTTCATTTTAGTGTTCGGGTCCAGAGGCCCCGTCTCTGGTGATGAGGAGGGAGCCTCCCCCAGGGGAGATTGCTCTCTTGCTGTCAGGAGGGCGACAGAAGGGCAGGATGTCGTCAAGTAACTTTAATTCAAAATAGTCAATGTGGTGAGGTGGTCTGTTTAGGGGCAACCTGCACTGGGAGCTGATGTCCTGCTCGGAAAGTGGGAGGCTTTCTGTCCTGGGGTCGAGCCAGCTCAAAGCCACTGACGATTGCCAACATAAAGGTAGGTTGCCAATGTGCCCGTGGAAAGGAATGGTCTTTCCACTTGCTCTGAGGTTCTCCACTTCCCTGCCTTCTGAGGATGCACCAGCCTGCGGACTGAGCCTGCCTGTTCGCAAAGCGGGGGCCAGGAACCACCCCGCAGCGCTCCACACGTGGGTGCAGTTTCTTCCCGAGGTGACTCTCGTGTCTTCTCTTTTAAATTTCTCCCAAGAAGACATGTCTGTGGATTGAAACCCACCTTCTTCTGTGGTGGCTGCCTCTAGCCCTGCGTGATGGGAGAGCAGAGCCCAGGGGGCGACACCGTCAGATGAGACTCTTGCATCCGGAAGACGGAGGGGAGCGCATCACCATTTCTGGACGCGTCGCTGAACACTGGATGTTGTGCTGAGCTCCCTTCTGCATAGTAAACGCTGCGTCACAAAAGATTGTGAACTTATAGAAGAATAATGAGATGCTAATGGTAGACCATGGAAATTTAAAATGTTAGTGTGGTCCTACTGGCTTAGATCAACCCCTTTTAAAGAAATCAGACATGACAGAATTACAGATTCAGCTTAAAAATAAAGTGAAAAATCCTCATTCTTCTGTCTTGTCCGCTGTATTATTGTGGTCAAGCACCCATGAGCCAGTACTTTGATCATTATTATCTTGAAAAAAAAAATGTTATCTATAAGATCAATTGAAAATGGAAAAATTTAAAAACTTACGCCTTCAACAATTTATTTCTGGTGCGCCCTTGTGTCTCAGGCAGCTGAGGTGACTGGGCTGTGGGCCATAATAAACCCAAGGACCCAGGTTTGAAACCCAGAGCTCGGAGTTGGGGTGGGGGAATCAAAATAAACAACTAACTCAATAAAAATGCTAAAAAATTTTTCTTAGAAATTAAATGGCCCAATATCACATATGAAGGCTTTTATTTAGTCCAATATCTGATTCAGTAGCTATTCATTATAATAGTTAACATTATATTGAATATTCCTGTTCTTGAATTCTTGCTATGCTTCAGATAAGACCTGTGATTCATTCAATAGCGTTTTATTTTGCATTTGTGTTTTTTTTTAATTAAATTAAAGCAAAGATAAGCAAACAAAAAGGAAGGAAATAAATTTAAACAAATAGAATAAAGCCCCACATAATCTCCTCCCTAACTTCCTCCCCTTTGGTAACCTCAATTTTGCTGTCCAAGTCCAAAGGGTTATTTCAATTGTATGTTTTCAGTTCATTTGCCTTGTTTCTCAGTGTTCCAAATATAAGTAAAATCATTCAATATTTATCTTTCTCCTTCTGCCTTACCTCACTCAGCAAAATACTTAGTTCCCTCCATGCTGTCGTGGATGGCAAGGTTTCACCTTTTTATGTTTGAATACTATTCCATTGTGCCTGTATCAGGTATTCCTTAGCCATTCACCACTGACGAGCACTTAGGTTGCTTCCATATCTTGGCTGTTGGAAATAGTGCTGGAGAGAATATAGGATGTATGTATATTTCATATTCTTTGGATAAGTATCTAGAAGTGGGATCACTGGACCATAAGTAGTTCTATATTCAGTTTTCTGAGGAAGCTCCATACTGTTTTCCCCAGTGGCTATAGGAGCCTGCACCTCCCAACGGTGTGTGAAGGCAAATTTCTTTCCATACCCTCAACAGCTCATTTCTTGTCATTTTGATATGAGTCTTTCTCACAGGTGTGAGGTGATACCTCAGCTAACTTGTATTTTCCTAATAATCACTGAGGATTAGCATGTTTTCATGGGCCTGTGAGCCACCTTTGGAAAAGTGTCTATTGAAATCTTCTGCACATTTTTTGATTGAGTTGTTTTATTTTTGTTGTTGGATAAGTTCTCTATAAATCTTGAAGGTTAGCCCCCCCTTCTGATGTATGATGCACAATCCAGTAGCATTTCGTATTTTATCAACTAGACAGGAAAATGGCCATTTCTTTCTTCTTTGCCACTCTGATTTACACTCCTCTTGTGTTTCTGAACAATGGCTCCCCGTTCTTGGAATTGCCTTTTCTTTATTATTTGTGCATGTGACTGTGTGTGTGTGTGTGTGTGTGTGTGTGTGTGTGTGTGTGTGTTATACCAGTTGTTTTTCTCCCTCGGTGAGCATTCTGTAAATATTTTCTTTCTGCCAGAAAAACTATTATGAACATTTTCCTGGTAATTATTTAGATGGATTTCTACATTCTGTTAGATTGAAATAGGATTCTATTTATATATTTTTCCTTTTATTCAGGCAAATGGCAAATCTTATTTGCAACTGTTTCTTAGACAATCTCCTTTCTATTTCTATCAAGGGTATTTTAAGATTTCAGATGAGATACTAAAAATGACAATCACGCAATGGTTGCATCAACACAGATGAAGTCATTTAATTGAGAGATCTTGCCCCCAGAAATGAACTCTATTAGTTCCCTCTACAGTTTTTGTTTTCAGAGGGAAAAAATAAAAATATTTTGGGGACTGTTAATGTTTTTAAAAAATGCTTCGTGCAAATACTATTTGTTAAATAGCACTCTATTTGTTAAATAGCACTCTTTTTATTAACACTCATATATTAAATAAAACCTCATGTCCAATTCAGACAGAAGCTATTCCAGTAAGGAAAACTCGGGGAATTACTGGAATAAGGATTTGGGACTGCCCCTCAACACTGAATTGACGACAATGTGAAAACTCCCATCACATGAGCACCCAGTAAATGACACAACATGACAAATCCTGGGGAATAAAACTGAAATTCCAATAAAATACCTTGGAGAAAAGATTCTTTTCTTCTGTTTATGTTTCCAAAAGAATCCCAAAAGTTAAGGAAACTGGCTCTTGATGCAGGGCAGAGATTGGGGTGAGGAGGAGGAGCAGAGAGCGCCACAATGAAGAGTTTCTCCCTGTGTTTTGTGCAGTGCGTGCCCCTGGCGCCCAGCCATGCCTCTTTCAGCCCTGTGATTCGTGCCTAAGCAAAGAGCTGTGCTCACTGCCGAGGAGAGCAACCACACTCAGTTGTCCGTTATATGTGTCTCCTCTCAGGCCATGGACAATAAATGTCCACTGTTCTAAGAAATTCAACTCCCAACTCCCAAACCATTTCTAATTCCATTGATCGTTTGCTCCAAGATGATGAAAGACACGCATGAATTCTGAATTCATTGTCTCGGCACTGAACTCATTCCATGAAGTGTAAAACTGTTGTCCTGTGAAGTTCCCAGTATTTTCTAGTATCTTGTCTAGGGTCACATAATCTGTGGATTATCCCCCGGCTTCTACCGCTCTCCAGGCCGCCGGGACCTGCTTGGAAACGGGTCCCCCAAACCTCCACAGGTTCGGCTTTGCTGAGTCCCCGCTACTGCTGATCAGACTCACTGCTCCCCACCCAAAAACAGAAGGCATAAAGGTGATACGAACATAAGAAAGGAGTTACAGCTGGTCCTGCAGTCTCTCCATAT
>RJWH01005440.1:0-76460 GCA_004363575.1 Solenodon paradoxus
AGACATGCACAGGGGCCACCTATCAGAACTACTTCCCTTCTTTTCCCTTTCTATATAAGTCCCTCCATCTTAATAAAATTTTGCAGCTTGATCAGAATTCGTTGTCTTGCTGTCATTTTTCGCACCTCTTGTCCCACCCCTTTCATCCGTTCTAGGTGGATCTCCTGACCCCAGCTGACTATTCCGCAGGTCAGACTCATTTTCTGGACTGTCTTTTTGTTTTATAATTCACCAATTTCTTAGTGAATTTTTATTATATCTTTTCTTCTACTGATTTTTGTCTTTAACTGTTGTCTCTCTGTAGTTTCTTTAAATGTAGGGATAGATTGTTTATTTATGATATTTTTTGCTTTTTGAAGTTGGCCTGGATTGCAATGAGCTTCCTTCTTACTACTTTTGTTGCATCCCATAGATTCTGTAGTTTTCATCTCATTGTTATCTAAGATTTTTTAAGTACCTCATTGATTTCCACTTTCACTCAACTTGTTCAGAAGCATATTGCTTTGTCTTCAATTAATTTGGGGTCTTCCAGCTTTATTTTTGTGGTTAATTGAGATCAGAGAGGATGCTTGGTATGATTCCAGTCCTTGCAAATTTGTTGAGATTTGTTTTGTGTCTCAACATATGATTTATCCTTGAGAATGTTCCATGAGCATTTAAGAAGAAAGTGAAATCTGTAGTCATTGGATGAAGAATTAAGTACATATCTATAAGACCTAAGTGTTCCTAAATGTCATTTAAAGTTGCTGTTTCCCTATTAAGTTTCTTCCTGGTTTATCTGTCCACTGTTGTAAGTGGGGTGTTGAAGTCTCCCACTATTATTGTGTTGTTGCCAACATCTCTCATCAGTTCTAATACTTGTTTAATATATTCTGATGCATCTTGATTTGGTGTATATATGTTAATAAGTCGTCTGTCTTCTTACGGATTGGCACTTTAATCATTATATAATGTCCATCTCTGTTTTTTGATATGCTTTTTGTTGGAAGTCTATTTTATCCAATATAAGAATAGCTGTTCCTGCTTTTTTGTGATTGTCATTTGATTGTAGGATTGTCTGCCAGCCATTGATTTTGAGTCTCTACCTATCTTTTGAAAGAAGGTGGCTTTCTTCAATGCAGCAGAAGTTTGGGTTATGCTTTGTACTCCATTCAGCCACTGTGAATTGTTTGACTAGTGAGTTCAGTACTTAACGTTTATTTAGGGTGATTGTTGAGATGTGCTGTTTATTGTCATTTTGTAATTTGTCTTCTGTGCTTTGTACCAGACAGTGCCTTTGGTCTTCTCTTTCCTTTCTTAGGTCGGTTGGGTGTAGTTATATTTTGATTGATTTACTTTTTTGTTTTCTTCTTTGCTTCCCTAGAGATATATTTTGAGGTTAACTTGAAGTTAGCATCAAAAATTCTGTTTATTTAATATTTTTATTTGGAAGAAGATTAGTCTTACACTATTTCTAGCCATCCACTTTTCTATTCTCTTCTCCCCAGGTCACTTTTTATGTTTGCTGTCTTACTGTTTATAAGTGGCGTTTCTTTATATTTTATAAAGCATTCTCTGAATTTTTTTGTAGAGTTGGTTTTGTAGTGATGAATTTTTTTAACTTTTGCTTATTGGAAAAGCTTTTTATCATTCCTTCAGTTTTGAATGTTAATCTGACAAGTATAGCATCCTAGATTGAAAATCCTTTTCTTTTGGCAGCTTGAACATATCATGCCATTTGCTTCTGGCCTGTAGTGTTTCAGCTGAGAAATCTGCTGACAACCTTATGAGGACTACTTTGTATATGACTCATTTTCTTCTAGCTGCTTTTAAGATTCTTTATCCTGTATTTTGACATTTTGATGACAATATGACTAGGTGTAGGTCTGTTGAGGTTTCTTTTATTTGGAACTCATTGAGCTTCCTGGATCTGGATCCTCCTTCATTCTTCAGATTAGGGATATTGTCAGCTATTATTTCTTCAAATACTGTTTCTGTCCCCTTTTCTCTCTCTCTTCTCCTTCTGGCACCCTCATGATGTGAATGTCATTCCTTTTATGTTATCCCATACACCTCTAATACTGTCTTCATTTCTTTGTATTCTTTTGACTCTTTTCTGGTTTGCTTGAGTGCATTCCTCTGCCCTAACTTCTAGCTCACTGATCATTATACTGGAGACTTCATCCATCCTACTATGGAGTAGGATGAACTCTATGGAGTTCTTTCATTCAGCTATCATACTCTTTATTAATTTAATATCTTGCTTCACGTCTTTTCTCTCTTTTGTTGTTCTCTCTCTCTTCCTCTGTTGTTTTCTTGATTTCTATGAGTATGTTTATGTATTTCATTGTTTTCCTAAATTCATCATTAGGTACTTTGCACTTTTATTGAGATTTTCCCCTGGGATTTTAATTGGCTCTATCATTTCAAGTATATTTCTCTGTGACTTTAATCTGTTTGGCATTCTATTTATGTTTCTGTGGGTTAGATTTTCCTGCAGTGATGGCATTTTATGGAGTATTGATTGTAGAAGCCTGGATCTTGATTTGAACATTGGGAATTCTTAAGTTGTGTGGCATCACCACCGGTTGGATTTGTTGAAATTCCTAGGTGGACCCTGTGTTGGGACTCGAGAGCTCAGCCTAGTGGGTTGGAGTTCATGCGGCCGAGCCTTCCTCCAGTGTCCCAGTTCTGAATGGTAAGGAACCCCTTGTCTCTGGCCCATAATCAGCAATCGGGTTTCGGTTTTGACTTCATCCACAGGGTAGCCCTGTAGTTCGTGTTCTAGTTTATTTCATGCTCAACTGCCCTCTTCTTTTAACCCTGGGGGTGGGATTTCTTGTGTATGGGTCCTGTGGCTCTTGAGCAATACTGTAGGAGGGGTGGGGATGGGAATAATCTCCTAACTGCCTTCAGGTTGTGATAACACACTGATTTTCCTTCAGGTGGGTTCCTGCTTCGACGACTGGTCACTGGTCTTCCTTCTGCCCTGTGCCAAGACCCTCTCCCCACTTCCATGTCTTGGTTCCATGGATGGGCTCTCTGTTGCCTTCAAAGTGACTCCTCAGAGGCTTGATTCTTCTTGCAGTTCCACCCGCTGTGTCCCTTTTTTCTTCTGAGCCTGGGAATCTGAACCCTGATGCCTTCTCCTACCCTTCTGATGGTGATCACTGCTGCTATGACTGAAACCCCTGGGGCCAACTGTGCCATGTACTTTGTGTCTGAAGAATAGGTGATTTCTAGATGTTCTGGAGATAGATTTGTAATGTCCTACCAGGTCACCATCTTATCCACCTTCCTGAAAACCATTGTCAGTAATATGGACTAGTTCTGTGGCAAGGGTGAAAAAATGAACTGGGCAATTGGATGATGAATATGAAAAATAGCTGGAAACTATTATGTGGAGTTTGTACTAAGTAGGACAAGGAATGGGCAAAAATGAGTGAGAATGTGTGTGTGTGTGTGTGTGTGTGTGTGTGTGTGTGTGTGTGTGTGTGTTTAGGGTATTGTGATAAATAAATACTAATTTAAAATTTGTTTTTATTGAGTATTTTATATAACCAGATGATGTGCTGTGCTATTTATAGCATTATCTGAATTTGTAGGTGGGGACAGAGGGTTAGACTGGAGTTGGAGATTTGCTAGAAAGCTATTCAGAGGAACAATTATGAGACCCTAAATTTACTAGCTTTCACTAAGTGAGTGCTTTACTCTTCTTCTCATATTTCTCTGAATTTCTGGACTCCTCAAGTGCTTTTCCTGTCTGTCTTCAAGTTCATGGAGTGAGTAAGTTAACCATTAAATAGAGCTATAAAATCATTGCTTACCTCATCTACAGGTCAGGGGAATATGCACAGCTCTCCATTATTCCTTTATTGAATTCAGCATAGCAGCTTTACCAAAGATTCTAATAGATCCACAACTATTTCACTCACTGAGAGTATATGAAATTTTCCATATTACCCTGAAACAAAATTTGCTGAGTAAAATTGTCAGAGACATTTTAGAAGTAGTATTTGGTCATGATCACCTTACTATCTATCATCTTACAAAAGTAGAAACTCAGACACAACTTGTTCTCTCTTGTTTTCCTTAAGGGAAAATGTGTTTAATTATTTTGTTGCCTTTCTCTTTTGAAAAGCTCTGTGCTGTCTTATACTCCTAACGTCATTCCAAATAGTTTAGGAGGAATGTTGCTGACAGTGATAATACTTTCATAAAGCTCTGCTTCCCCAAGAGAATGATAAAATTCTTTCAAACTACCAAAGAGTGTGTATGCACATATAGCTCAAAATTTTCTTTCTGTAGCTTTATGAATACCTGCACAAATTTTATTTCTATCTTAATACTTATGGAGTCTTTATCAAGAAATCACTTTCCATTAAAATGCCTCAATAAAAATACCACTAAAAGTAAGACAATTATATTTGTCTGGCTACAAGTTCTAAGAGCCCAGCTCATTTTTGACTCTTCAGTATACACCAAGGATTGTATAATCTTAAAATTATGGCAAAGGGGGAAATGACTTTATTTGTAGGGATTTCCCCCTGCCTGTTGCAATTTTTCTGCAACAGTCTCAGAATTTATTCTCTACTGTATGTGAGAGAGCTCTACAGGTCAAGATCTACAGAATCACCCTGTTGTTTCAGATGCTTTCATGACCAGTTTCTACCAAGTCAATCTACTGGGGGAGTTTTTAAGTGGTTATAGGCTAATGCATACATGCTAATATCAGTCCAAGATAAAAAAAAAACAAAAACAAACAAAAACAGAACTAAGTTGTGCTCTTCACCTGTTTTTATTTGTGCTGTTAGGTGAAATAGATGTCACTGCAGTTCGTAATGATACCCTACTATAAGTCATTCTAAAGGATGCCGATGACTCAAGATTTCCTCAGGACTATAAGAAGTGACAGATCGAATTCACAGTACAACTGAACTCTGTGTTTATCTGTGTGTAGGCGGGGAGGGGTGGGCACAGTCTACCCTACCCTACCTCTGAGTAAAAACAGCTCTAATTTCATCTGTCTCAGTCAAATTTCAGAGTTTGACTTATAAAAATATCCATGCATATGTAGATAAGCTATCTGTGCCCTGTTCCTTCAGGAGACATAACTTTTCAAATAACAATAAGAGCAATCCCTGTTCTTGGATCTCTAGCATACACTAGTACTGTGCTAGATGGCTTGTACAGGTTCGCTTGTTGTTTTGCTGTCAGGTGCCAAGGGCTGCTTCATCATCCCTACTGATAGATGAAGGAATGAGGTGAGTGATTTTTTTAAAGCTACATGATTAGTAGTAATAATGGTAGTAATATAATTAGGCAAAAGTAAGACCATATAAACAAATATAAATGAATACCTATTATGCTACACTGTGCTGAACACCTTCTGTGGACTAATTTTTTTTACAAAATTCTAAGAGTAATGTCACATTATCATCTGCTTTTTATGGAAGAGGGATCTGTGTCTTTTCATGTGATAGGCATCTGCTACTCTTGAAGTTTTGTTAATCATATAGTTCCCTTCATTTTATATGCCCTTTTTTTTCTGCTCAGACCTGGTCAACTGAAGAATTGTAAAATTCATTTCATGACAACTGGCTCAGAAGTTAACTGATATCCCAAACTAGCCCAAGGAGGAACAGCCCAGGACCTTTGGCTGTAATTAATAGAGAAGAAATACAAGCTTCTTTGACATCATCAGTTATCTAGATCATTTAAACTTAGTATTGTCAGGAATATTTCCTGTGATCTAAGGAGAACTTGCCTAATAAAGAACCAAAATAGAGGAAAGTAAAACAATGAGAGGGGAAGCGAGGGATGGAGGGTAGGGATCAAAGAGAAAGAGAGGAAGAAGTAGAGGTGATGGAGAGGAGGAAGAGAAACCAGAATAACTCTCATTTATGTGGAATCTGTTTTGAATCTCTTTAATTTACAACCAAGAAATCATTTTATGCCAAATAAATAGACACTAAGGACAAGATGCTGATTTTATACCTTAAATTGTGACGTTGTATCACTGAGGGTGGTAATTTAGCTCATCCCTTATGGTGAAACTGACCATCATCGTTATAAATTGTTCTCTTGAATCTTGATTGACTATTTTATATTTTCTACTGAAGAAGAAATTTTCAGAGACTTGGCAGAAAAACGTTAAGATGTTAGAGAATTTTACTATGACTTTTAGTAAACTACTCCAAGTTTCATTCAAACCTGTGCTGTTGGAAAGAAGAGAAGAAACCACAACTTCATATGAGAGATTTGTTCAGCCAGTTGAGGCAATTCAAGATAGTTGAAATAAAAAAAAAAGTTTTCTATAAATGACTGGAAAAACAGAATTTTCCGCCCCCAGCTAGTCAGTAAAATGAAAGCAAGGAAGCATTAATGTATTAGTTTTTTATTATTGCTGTAACAACTGACTACAAACTTAGTGGCTTATAAAAGCATTCATTTATTCTCTTTCAGTCCTGGAGGTAAAAATTGGTCTAAAATCAATGTGCTGACAAAGCAGGATTCTACTAAGAGGTTTCAAGGAAGAATCTGTTTCCTTGACTTTTTTAGCTTTCAGAAGCTGCCTATGTTTCTTAACTCATTAGCCTTTCCTTGTATCACTCAAACCTCTTGGGTTTTTGTTTGTTTGCTTTTAAGGAAAGAAGTCAGGCAGGAAGAGAGAGGAGACAGAAGTATTTTTATTTATTTTTATTTAGTTCATCTTGTTTGTTTCCTCAGGCCCTGGCTTTTGAACCAGGGACCTTCAGATGTATGTGAACTGTGTCAGGTGGACTAAACCACGAGACCATCAGGGCACTCCTCAACTCCTGTTTTTCTGTCACATCTCCTACTATTCCTTTTGATCTTTTTCTCACCTTTTATCAGCACCCTTGTCATTATTACATTGAATTCTATCTGATAATCCAGGATATTTCCCCATCAAGATCCTTAATATATTCATGGCGACAAAATCCTTTTTAAACCGTGTAAGATAAGAACTCACAATTTATGGGAATTAGAATCTGACACCTTTGGGTTGCTCATCATTCAGTCTGCCACACTCAGCTGAAGATCTTAGACAACCCAAGATAAGACTGATCCCTAAGTTTCAACCAAGTATTTCTTAATGATTATCACTTTCCTTGTAACTAGAAATAAGGTAACTTGTGATATTGTTTAAATCCTTGGATCCAAATAAGTACAAAATCAACTCTGGACTTTTTAATTAAATGATTACTTAAATTCACAGTTTAAGAAACAGTGAATTGAATTTCTGTAATCTGCAACCCAAAGAGGTCTGACTTGTAAATTTGTCCAGGGTCACAAAGTAACAAGCTAGAATTTGATGCCAGGTCATACGATGTCTGGGTTATCTTCTTGACAACTCTAGGGGCCAAAGATGATTATGCTCATTCGTCATTTATTTGAAAGTGTCTCTTAATTCTTCGTAGTACTCTTCCTCCTCACCCCACTCCCACCCCCACCTCCCTTTCTGTCTTGGCCACAGGAATTTGTCTTGTGGCCCCTTTGTTCAGGGCTACACACACTTAATTCTCACCACACCAAAAAAGTTTCTTTCAATGCTTTTTATAAAAATGATGTTGAGTGACACCAGGAGGTCGACCCCCAGGTTCTAGGATCACAAAGAGATACACTTCTCCTGGTGTATAAGATTTTGTCGTTAGAGAGAGAATGTGTAATTGCCTGTCCCCTACTGACTTACCTCCAAAGTAAGAAAGCATTCTTCCTGTAAGTTCCATTACATTAAATTCTTAAAGTTCACATGTTAATCACAGACTTTATTATTGCCTCTCTGGAAGAAACTTTCCTTTACTTCAATATCTTATACTGACAACAAAGCTGCTGTTGTTTCACTCTAGACATACATGCAAACGTGAGGAACTAAAATGCCACAAGTCATCTTAATCTAATTTATACTTGGTTAGCAGCCAATTGCTTTTTGAAGTGAAATAGATGGACATTTATGATTTCATTATGTTATGACATTTTATATTTCTGTAAGAGTTCACCTTAGCAGTGTTGTTCCTTTAGTTTGGAATATTAATTCCACTAAATTTACCAATTCATATTACACTCTGTACTTAGAATTGTTCAGGTTACACATTCCCTTGAGTCATTACTCTATTCCTCAAAGAAGATTCTCTGGATTATTTGTGGAATTGGAGCCGAAAGTTTATATAAGGTACCATACTGGTTCAGAGAGATAAGGAAAGTCCTTAGTGGTGATGGTGTTATACGTCATCCTGAGCAGTCTAAACTACATTTTTCAGAATTCCCTTTCCTGTATGTTTCCAGAAAAAGAAATCTAGGTCAAAATATGTATTCTTGTGTGGGATATATAGAGCAAAAGTGAAGCAGCAGTTATTTTGTAGTGCATACTTGCTATTGCACATCTGTTGCTTCACTTGTTGCACAGGGCCTGCAAACCTTCGACTTTCCCCGGCATCTCCTTCATCTTCTGATTCCTGGTCTGTCACAAAGGAGACCAGGGTCCCTGGAGGATAGTCACACTGCTAAGCTCAGAGGCCAAGAGAACTCTGGTTCTGGCTTGTCCTTGTTCTCCCTGTGTATATCTGTCTCTCCTTTCCAACTTCTTAACCTGTAAGACATCCAGTTTCAGCATTAGGATAGATATTAGACTTACAGAGCATGCTTAAATAGCACCATTGCTGTGCAAACTTAAAGCCTTTTAGATAGACAGATACCATACCCCTGTCCCAACTATGCAAATCCCAGTTTGTATAAGAATTGGCTCCAAACTGCCAGTATAAGAAACTGATCTTTAAATTTTGTTTTGTTTTGATTTACTGTTTATTTGCCAGCTCTTAGCTATAACATTTACATGTGGTGTGACTTTTCACATACTATTAAAAGTTAAGATCTTCTGGCATCAAAACAATAAAATACTTAGGAATAAAGTTAAATAAGGAAGTAAAAAATTTCTACTCTAAAAGACCCTGATGAAAGAAATCCAAGAAGATACAAATAAACGGAAGTATCTCTTGTTCGTTGGTAGAAAAATCAATATGAATTAATGTCAATACTATCAAAAACTATCTATAGATTCAATGCAATCCTTTTCAATAATTCAACGGCAGAAGTAGCAAGAAACATACTTAAAATTTCTATGAATCAACGAAAGTCCCCAACAGCCAAAGAAATCCTGACAAAGAAGAGCAAGGCAGGAGGCACCACAATTTTTTATTTCAAACTATAATATAAAGTTATAATTATCAAAAGAATATGGTGCTGCACAGCAACAAATAGACCAATGGAGCAGAATTGAGTGCCCAGGAATAAGCCCAAATTTTTTAGTCTACTAATATTTGACAATGGAGCCAAGAATACTCAATAGAGAAAATACAATCTCTTCAATAAATGGTGCAGGGATAATAGGATATTCCCAAGTTAAAAAAATGAAAATGAGCCCATATCTTACGCCACTCATTAAAAAAAAAAACTTTAAAGACTTAAATGCAAGACCTGAAACCATGAAACATCTAGAAGAAAACATAAGAAAAATGTTCTTTGACATGGATCTTGGTAATTAATTTTTGGGTATAACACACAAAATACAAAAAGTAAAATAAAAAAAATTAATAACAAGTGTGACTACTTCAAAGTGAGAACAAAAAACTTTCAACACAGTGAACAGCAACCACAAAACATAAACAAAGTAAAAGGACAACCTATGGAACAGGAAAAATTATTTGCAAACCATATCTCTGATAAAGGGTTAATATAAAAAACATATAACTTAATTGCAAAAAAAAAAAAAATCTCAATTTAAAAATGGGCAAATAGGCTACTCTTGGTGGAAGTAGTAGTTAGGGCGATTGCTTCTAAAGGAGCCCAATCCACATACCCTAGGTTTTGAGTCCCTGGTACTGAAGGAAACAACCGGTATGAAAAAATAGATAGAAATAATTAAAATCCTACTTCTTCCTCTCTCTTCCTGCCCATCTACCTGCCTGCTTGCCTTCATTCCTGCTTGCACCTTTCTTATAAAAATAAAAATTAAATACAAATTGAAAATGGACAAATAACCTGAATAGATATTTCTCCAAAGAAGGTATGTATGGAAGACCAGCAGGTAAATGAAAAGAAGCTAAACATCATTTACTTTTTGAAATATAAATTAAAACCACAAGATAAGCTAGAAAGAGAAACACAGATATTATATGTTATCACTCATATATGGTGTATAGAGATAGCAAGCAAATGAATAAACTAAATTAAACAAAAACAGACATAAAATGAAGTACATCAAGCAATCGACTTTTAGCCAAAAAACAAACAAACGGACAAATCAAAGGTTGTTAGAAGGGAATAGGGTTTTTAAGCAAATGGGATGGAGGGGATTAATTTGGAGGTGAAGGAAAACCTGAAATATTAGTGGATTTACTATATTGTATAGAGATGTTCTGCTGTGTTTACACTTTAAAACCTTTTGAAGTGTTATAGTGCAATGTCCCTTCAATAAAATCAACTGTTAAAAAAAGCACAATGAGATACTACTTGATGTCTGTTTGAATGACCATCATCGAAAGATAAGAGATAATAGATACCTGATGTGGAGGAAAACGTACTCTGTGTATAGATGGTGGGAATGTAAATTTTATAGCCACTGTAGAAAACAGAATGGCTGATTCTCAAAAGAGTCAAAATAGAATGGCCACATAATTTAGCAACTCTATTCTGAGACTATATATGCATATATATACATATACATATATCCAAATAAAATAAAAACACTGACTTGAAAGACATCTGCATTCCCATATTCATTACAGCATCATACACAATAACCAAGAATGGAAACAACGTGAGTATTCATTAGTGATAAATAGGTAAAGAAGTTATGGGACGTATACAATGAGATGTTATTCATTCATTAAAAAAAAGCAATTCTTCCATTTTGGACAACATGCATGGAGCTTGATGAAATGGTGAAGCCAGAGAAAGACAAATTGTTTTGTTTATATGTTAAAACAGCAACAACAACATTAACCAGCAAATTCAGAAAAGGAGATTGGACTTGTGAAGGTGGGAGGTGCAGGGAAAGGGAATTGGTCAAAAGGTACAAACTTCTTTTATATGAGAAGTACTAGGGATATAATGCACAATATGATGGTGTTAGCTAACACTGCTGTATGATATGTAGGAAAGTTGTTTAGATGATTAATCCTAAGAGTTCTCATCAAAGGGAGAAACACTTTTCCTTTATTTCTTTTCTTTTTATTGTATCTGTATGAAATGTGGGTGACTGCTGAATCGGCTGTAGTAATCATTCCATAATATATGTAAATGAAGCCATCATGGTATTATGTCTTATATTTATGATGATATATGTCCATTATATTTCAATAAAACTGGAAAAATCATTCAAATTTGCACATACTTTACAAGTCATAACTTGTTACAAACAATGGGTGAGAACTTAATCTTTTTATGGATATAACACACTGTTTTATTTAGTAGTTAGATTCATCGTCTAAATAAATTGTATGTTTCCTTTTACTTGTAGAAAAAATAACATGTTACTGTTTACTTGGCCTCCATTATTCTGCAGGACATCACAAAACACTATTTTTTATAGAAGTAAACATACAGGTTAGCCAACTTTGACAGAACTCGGGGGTATTTTTCTGTCTTTCTAAATCTGAAATAATTCTAATGTCAAGAAAAAAATGCCAAGGAATGGTATTAGAAAGATGATGAAGATAATAATGGTCATAATAATAAAAACCAAATTCCCATAACAACTAAGGTATGGCTGTAAGTTGCAGGTTAGTATAGGGTAGTAGAAATTAGGCATAGGAGAGATGAATTAAACTCTTTGCTTTGTTCCTGAGTTGAAGTGATTGACAGTTTTGAAGGAATGGTGTGATTGGAACCAGGCTTTTAACGTTAATGTGAACATTTCTATATTTTTATACTTATTGCTGAGGATTTCTTTGAAATAGTGCTACTTCCTGTCCTTAAGTGTCTCACAATCCACCGTCTTCATGTGTTCCTAGGTCTTAAGTTTCTGTATTTCCCCAACTGATTTCATTCAGTATTTTCTTTTTCATCCTTGACCTAGGACTGTTCCAATTCTAAATTAGTGAGGTAGAACAATTTGACTCAGATTCATAACCCTGTTATTCCTGCTGGGAGGAAATTCCCTTGCCCATCCAACAACGTCCTCGGCAGATGCTGTTTTGGTAAGGCCTTGAAAGCCTCAGATGTTCTGCTGCCCTCATCTGGCTACAACTCATTTTGCTGCCAAGGTGGTTCATTGTTTTTTGTTATTTGTGTTTTTCCCTTAATTATTTCTTTTATTTACATTTGTGGTTGTATGCATTTCAGGGCATTCAATTTGAATTTGCACCCCAATCTGTGTGTATTTCACAACCTACACACCTCAGGAGTTCTAGTGATCTTTACTACCACCTTGTTAACTCCTTCCTTCCCTCCCTCCTCCCACATCCCTGGTAGTCACTGTCTTGTATGTAGTGAATTTTGCTGAGCTTTGTCTGGTGTCTTTATACTTTCCATGTCAATGAAACCATCCTGTGCTTCTGATTTTCTTTCTGACTAATTTTGCTTACCATGACTTTTTCCCATTCCAATCATGTTGCAAATGGCACAATTTCATCTTTTTCTTACAGTTACATAGAATTCTATTAAGCATATATATCATATCTTCTTTATCCAGTCATCCGGTGATGGCCATTTAGGATCTTGCCATGTCTTGTGGATTGTGCTGCTATGAACATAGGGGTACAGATAATTTTTTTTTTTAAATTTTCTGGGTATTTGCTTAGAAGGGGGATTATTGGATCAAATGGTAGATCCATCTTTGTTTTTTTTTGAGGAATCTCCATACCGTTTTCCAAAGAGCTTGCACTAATTTACATTCCTACCAACACTGAAAGAAAGCTGCTTCCTCTTGATACCTTCTACAACACTTATTGCTTCTAGTCTTATTTATATAGGTTATTCTTACTGGTGTGAGGTAGTATCTTACTGTGGTTTTTATTTACATTTCTCTGATGATGAGTGATGTAGAGCATTTTTTTTCTCATGTGTCTGTAGGCCATCTCTGTGTCTTCTAGATAAATGTCTATTTAGCTCTTTTGCCCATTTTTTGAGTGAGTCATATATTTTTTGTTGTTCAGGTCTATAAGCTTTTTATATATTTTGGACCTTGAACACTTGTCTGAATATCTTCTCTCATTCAGTGGGTTGCCTTTGTGTTTTAATGGTGGTTTATTTCACTCTACAGTAATTTTTAGTTTAAAAAAGTTCCAATTCTTTAGTTTTATTCGGTTTCCTTTGCCATGGGTGTAACTTCCCCCAAAGTCATCTTGGAAGTTAATGTCATGGAACATTTTTTTCTGATTTCTTTCTATGTATTTTATGGTTTTATGTCTTATGACCAGGTCTTTGATTCATTTTGAGTTAACTTTTGTGTTTAGTGCTAATGAGTAATCTAGTTTCATTTATTTAAAAAATAACTGTCCAATTTTTCCAGATCCATTTGTTAAATATTTTTTCTTCCTCCATTGTATAATCTTCACTCCTTCAGTATAGATTATCTGCCATCAAGTGTGGTTTTACCTCTTGGATCCCAATTTCATTTGACTGTTTGTCTATTTTTGTTTGGAAACCATACTGTTTTGATAACAATAACTCTGAAGCATAGTTTCAAGACAGGGAGAATGATTCCTTTGCTGTTCTTTCTTCTGCAGATAATTTTGGCTATTCAGCTCTTTTTTGTTCCACATAAAGTTCAATACTGTTTGTTCAATTTCCTTGAAAAATGTGCCTGGGAATTCTGATGGAAATTACATTAAGTTGGCATGTTCTTTTTGGTATGTTGGCCATTTTAATTCAGCTAATTCTTCCAATCCATATGCTCAGAATATTCTTCCATCTCTTTTTGTCTTTTTTAAAAATTTTCTTTTGTCAATTTTGTGTAGTTTTCATTGTAGAGTTCTTTTATCTTCTTTTATCTATTTTATCTTTTATGATATTATTATGAATGGTATTTTTTCCCCTTGATTTCTCTTTTATCTAGTTCATTATTTGTATTTAGGAATGCTAATGATTTTTGTGTATTGGTTTTATATCCTGCCACTTTGCTGTATTCATCTAGTGTTCCTAGTAGTTTTTGGGTGGACAGCGGTTAATTCTTTAGGCTGGACCCTAGTGGGATCTGGGGCCCAAGGAAACTACAGCACATAGGCCAGGGATGGCATCTGGCTTCATGCATGTTGCAAATTCTCAAAACTAGGCTTGCTGGCATTGCCACTTTGAGTAAGTTCCTTAATCTCTCTAGTTTCATTTTTCTAGTAAATGAGGATAATAATAGCACCTACCTTATAAGATTGCTGTGAAGATTAAATTTGTTACTATTTAGAAAAGAGCCTGACATAGTAGTGCTTGGCAAATAAGTTAAAAATAAATAAATAAAGGGTAGCAGAATATAAGCCCCCAAATATGCCTTTTTTAGCTAAAATTATTTTTGAGAAAGAGCAGTGATTAGAGAAGCTCTGAAAATAGAGTAGAAATTACCCTTTTGTAGGGGAAATTGACATTTATAAAGAAAATTTCCATTTGCAAGTGTATCTCCCTCTCTGTACCAGGAAGAGAATGATGCTTAAATTACAAGAAAAATCTCATAATGAAGACTCCAGATCTAAATCTGCATAACAAATTTTACCCTTTTTTAAATAACGTCTCATAACAGGTTTCCTACCCCAACCTCTCCACTACACACCTTTCTTTTGTCTTTAGCTGAAGATCGTGTTAAGTGTGGTGGCTGAGCCATCTCAGGAAGCTATTTAATTTTACTGAGTATCTCTCATATCACATGTTAATAAACTTCTGCTCCTTTTTCTATTCTTAATCTGTATTTTATTACAGGAACTAAGCCAAGAACTCAGAAAGGTACAGGGAAAATTATTTCCCTTTCTTATACAAACAAAAACTAAATATGTTGGCTAGAGAAAAGCAGGTGATTATAAAGGAGAGTGTTCTAGTGTCCACTGAGATGTTGTTGAAGTGCCTTCGAGAAGGGGATGAGACTAGCGTGTTAGATGTTTGTCATCCCTGGTACAGAAATTGGTTGCTCTTTTTTTTCCCCTTTTGCTTCACCCAGTCCTAGGTCTTAAATCTGGGTCCATGACTTTCATAGCCTGTGCCTTAGCTGCCTGAGTCACAATGGGTTACATTCCAATCAATATAGACATAGGATTCAGGCCAGAATGTAATCCATAGGTAAAAAGTTCACAATTCTCCTAACTCTTCTTCTTCCCCTGAAAAATGATCCAAATATGTTCTCTATGGAGTAAAATAAATTCATTTATTTGTTGCTGTTTTTCAATTGAATACCTACCTTTTTCAAGGTAGATGCTAAATGCTGGGGAACCATGTAAGCAAGTTTTACATGGTCCCTGCCCAAATCAAGCTTAGACTCTGGTCAGCGAAAAAGACATCACACAGACAATTGTGCACTTACATGCTTAATCACAACTGTGACGAGGATTCTGAAGGCCACAAAAATGTTTAAGAGTTCTGTCCTAATCCTGAGGGTCATGGAAAAGAATCATTCAAGAAATGGCATTTCATTGGAAGAGTTGAGAACTTAGAGGATGCGATTAGACTAGGGGTTTGACTTGGATAAAGAGAAGAATATTCCAATCAGAGGACAAAAGTTCTAGAATCAATTTATACTGTAGCAGATCTGAAAAGGGAGAATTCATGTCCTCCTCAAAAAAGGAAAGGGTGATAAGTTGAAATGTTTTACATAAACACCTGCACTTGTTTCTGCCAATATGCTATATAATTTTGCCAGCATCATTCAATATCAGTCGAGAATATACAGAATCATTTTGATTGAGAGAGGGGAAAAATTCACAGAAGAAATCACATTAGGGTTTGAAGAATGGGTTGGGTTTCAATAGACATAAATAACCTAGAGATGAGAAGTTATAAACCAAATGGGTTACTCTGAAATTGCAAACTTGATATTAGCAAGATGGCAACATTTTTTTGTTTTTGTTTTTTTCCTCTATAGATTCCTTCTCTAGGCTCCTGAAAACACACCAAGGAATCTGCAGCCAGAGCCACTTACAATGAAGTTGTCCTGTTTACAGGTTTTTGATAAGCTGTTTTTATTCTTTAATAAATCAGAAACAATGCTATTGTCCCCTACAAAATAGCTGAGGTTTTACTTGAACAAATCTGTCTGGAAATGTTAATCGGGTTATGCAGAACTAATATGCCTCAAGGTGGTCATTCTCTGTGGATTAAAGCTGTGGAACAATTGTGGCTCCTGTTACAAGGAAAATGACAAAGGGCCATTATAAAAAGGGACAAAAATCTCTGTTCCCAGAGGGGAGGTGACAAGCTGAAAGTCCCCCTCTAGAAACCAACACAAAAGCCTGATTGCCTCAGATTGTTTGTCTATGTAAATCAAGAGGCCACCATTAATTCTGCAAGTGAGACTGCTAAGCAACCAAGAAAGTGGTGATTGGCCAGATTCTTGCTGAGCCTGAGCAATGGGCTGGTGGCAAATCTGACAAGTCCTATTGCTTTTGTTCTGAATTCTATCTGGACACATTTAGAAAAAGAAGCTGATTATTATGTACTAAGGTAAATATTTTGTATTCTTAGAGTAGGATTTGGAACTAAAAGACTTAGAAGCAACAAAAGGTATCTTAGCAAAGATCTATTCATTCAGTTTCCTGCAAGCTCTCTCCAAATCAACTCAACTGTACATTATGACAGATATATCTGTGACGTTCAGTCAGGTTGAGTGTAATGGGGATACTCCACCTGAAAACGGTCAACAAGCAATCACTAAAATTAATGAGGAAACCGGTGATGTGGATGGCACTCCACCATACTATAGGGCAGAACCTAGTCTTGAAGATTTACCAACAGAAGGAAATCAGGCAAAAGGTGAAACATTACAAGGGAACAGGCTGCTCAGTTGGTCCATGGATGAGAAGATTCTAGAAGGTAAAGCATTTTTTTCTTTTTAATTTGCTTAACTTGATTTGTAAACTTATTCCAGATTATTTTGTTAAATGGTTATGACAAGAATGAGATGTACATCCCCCTACCTCTAACCCTGCCAACTGTGATCCTTTATTCTAGTGAGGCTACATAGTTTAAGGACTAAACCATTGCCTTGGGTCAAATCTAGATTTATTTATCTAAAAGCTCTGTTACTCTGGACAACTTTCCTAGCTGAAGTTTTGGTAGTCTCTTCAGAAGAAGACAGAAAAATGGTACCTACATGTGTAGGGTTATTGCAAGGATTATTAACTGTTGGTTAAATATCAACTATGGTTTATTATTGTTAAGGAGAGCCCCATTATTCTTTGAGCACAAGGAATTCAGAGTTTCAAATTTTCCTAACAAATGTACCTGAAAGTATCTGACTATATGGTTCTATACTCTATATAGGTATTATTATGTTTATAAATAAGGAACCAATGAAGAAATGAGTTAGAAGAGTGAATTAGTTATTTTTCGTGATGATAATTAAAAATCAAAGAAATCTACCTAGAGTCTCAATTGTTGGTTTATTTACCCTTGCACCATTTGCATATTAATCTATTAATCTTGTGGGGTTTTCCCTAGAAAAGCCAGAAGAGAATCTTTTTATTGTTCATAAAGCTATCACAGATCTTTCTCTCCAAGAAACAAGTGATGATGAAATGACACCCAGAGAAGGTAAGAGAGCCTATTTCTTTGCACACATAAATTATTTTATTGGATGTGGATGACAGTATTTTGTATATGGTATTGCATGAGCATGGTGTTGAAAAAAAATCCAGGCAATGCCTCCAAAAGCCTAAAGCTTTTGGGATAGGGAGCAGATAGGGAGTCTGGACTTATCTGTGAGTTACAACTTAGAAAATATTCCAGATGCTTCTAGACTGAGACACATCAATTGATATAAATGATTGGCATGCTCTGAGCAAACAATGTATCTGTCTCTTAACAACTTAGTCCACTTTATCAACACCCCCTTTTTTATTTAGTGTCTCCAAATCTGTGTAAGGTAGCTTGTGATATGCAAATGCTTAAAAAATGTTTCTATCCTAAAAGTTTACCATTAGCATAGAGTTTAGAATAATCATAAATTTATTTAATCTATATAAGAAAATCGTAGGCCTCTGATGGAATCATAAAATGGTTACCTAATTCTTTTCAACAATAGCTCGCAGGTGATAAAGTTAATTTTAATTACAGTCTTTCAGAAAATGAGAGAATAAAAAAAACATTGATTCTTTTGAAACAGCTATTTCAGATAAAACTCAAGAGACTGAAGGACATAAAGTATTTTAGCTTTCCCTTTTAAGGAGAGGTTTACATTCAAGTAATTTCCAAATAAAGTACAGGATAAAAACTAATTAATTTATCATTCATTTCCTCTCTTTCAGCCATTAACATTTTATCTCAAAATTCAAGTCAGCTAGCTAGACGTAAACACTTTATCTAGCCAGGATCTTAACAGGCAAAGTATTGAGACCTTTGATAAATTATTGGAATGTCAGCGAAATAGCTGCTATGGAAGTTATGTATGTGACTGGCAATGTCTTCGGTTTGTTTACTTTGCCTGTCTGCTGACCACATGTGTCAGTCCTCTCTGTGGACACAACAAGAAGAATGTAAGAATGTAAGAAACACTCATGGTCAAGCTCTTATATTAACAGATAATTTGCAAGACTTAACGTTCCCATGAAATGGACTTTGTTCTAATCTTTCTGCTTTCAATACAGCAAGCTCTCAGAGGCAGGAATTTCAGTGATTTATCTAGTCTTTTTCAAATTCTGATCAGGAAGAAAATAGTTTTCTAGGATATTTCATATTGGGCAAACAGAATAAGTGCAAATGGACTTTTAAAGTAAATGGTCTCAGGGTGAACTTTTCCTTGAATGAATCCTTTTGTGTTTGGTGGAGCATGTGTTTTTCCTGTAGGAGAGATGAACACATTCTGATGTCTTTGATTTTCACAGTACAAACAAGGAGAACGTTATTGTGTTGAAAAAGAGAAAGGTGCTAGAAATATTGAGGAAAAACTGTAATTTAAATACAAGGAGCAATTTGCATGCATGACAACCCCACATCCAAATAATTAATATGAACAAAAAGATGAGTTTCTTTGATACTATTGGCAAAAACCAAAATGATGTTTAAGATTATAGCAAACATTCTACTGTGTTTTTTTGTTACATGTAAAGAGTATTGACTGGGCAATAATAACTTGATGAGAAATGTAAATAACTAGTTAGGAGTGAAAGCACATTTTTGCCTCTCTCTTTCTGAGTTTACAGTCTGATTTCTAGAGTTGGGAAAACAAAAAGCTGAAAGAAGAATGAAAAATCCTGGACTGAAATGTATTTGAACATCTTTCATGAAAGTAGAAAATTGTGGAAGGGATAGACTAAGAGCAACAGTGACTCTCACCTTATTTAATGACTCCTTGGAAAAAGAATAGTGAACGCAGGTCTGATAAGGGACACAGTATTTTGTGAGTAATGGACTCACAAACTAAGAAGATTTTTAAGGGTTCTGAGTGTGTGTGTTTATGTGTATAGTGTGTTTAAGAGTTAGAGCCAAATATTTGACATATTCACACAATCAATCATGGTCAGCTAGACAGAATTTTTAAAAGGGTGTTTTAGGGAAAGTTAATCTTACTAGATACAGAATTCTATGACAAAAACGTTCCAGAGTCAAATAAAGTTAGGTTGCCAACTTTCTTGGAAATAATAAACATTCATTAGCATTTTAAAGGTTTGGATAGTTTCTGAAGAAGCCTGCTTAACTGTGTTTAATGAGGTGTTTTCCAAACACATTTGATAGTGTAACCTATTTTATTGTGTAAAACATGTTAGTAACGCACAGAATAATATCCCATAAAAGCACATGTTGGGAAATGATTGTCCAGAAAAAGAGTTTGGAGACTAACAGCTGGATATTTTAGAATCTCTGTGCATCTCAATTACCAATTGATTTTGCTGCAGGGCATCAGTGGGAGAAGATTCCTCTGAGCAGCAGTAACCAGGAAATAAGTAGACAAAAGGAAAGGATTGCTGAACAACCTCTAGTAGAGAGAGAAGATGAGGATAGGAAGAACAAAGCTCATCAGGCAACTGAAATCGAATGGTTGGGATTTCGGAAACCTAGCCAAGTTGATGTGATGCATTCTAAACACGATGAGGAAACAGAAGTTTGGGATGAAGAAATTGATAATGATGATGATAATGATTGCAATGATGATGAAGATCAAGTGCGAGTGATCGAATTTAAGAAAAAATATGAAGAGATTTCTCAATTAAAAGAAGAAGGTGATGCAAGTGAGGATTCCCCACTCAGTAGCCCCAGTTCCCAACCTATGACGCCTGATGAGCATTCCACCATAGGGAAGAAGAGTGATATCCCTAGAAATACATATTCAAGATACAATACAATATCCTATCGAAAAATCAGGAAGGGGAATACCAAGCAAAGAATAGATGAATTTGAATCTATGATGAATTTATAAACTAACTGAAACTGAAAAACACTAAACAAAGCTAATTCTCTTTCCGGACATACATCTTTGTATGCTTGGAGTTCTTCCTTTTAACAATGTGGATGCTTACTCTTGGTTTCAAAGTAGAATATTGTGGAAATAGCAGTAGATAAAATTCAGTCTGATAACCTCAAATCAAAAACTTTAGATTCATTCTTGGATATTTACTTTTAAAAACTTCATTAATATAGCATTTGTGATAAGCACTAAACAGATCACTGGGGAATTCGACATAATTTGATTTTAAAGACAGTTATTCTGGGAAATGTAGTTATCTAATGAAAGAGAGGACTATTTGAAACAATTTCTCTGTTTCTTTGGATATCTTTTTTCCTGTATATTGAGAGTGGCAGAAAGTCTGTTATTAAACCTCTCTTAATTTTTAAATATGTTTTTATAGACTGGCAATAAAATATCCAGAATATTTTCTTTCCTATTGTCTTTAAAACTGGTTAATGTGATTTCTTTGGCATCTACAGAGTGAAAATTCTATGTAGACTTCCTTCCTACATGTTGTCATTTACTGAATATTCTCCTTAGAGGGGCTGAGCAATTGTTAGTCAAGAGAATTCTGTTTACTAAATGTTGACTTTATGCATTCCAAGATGAATTCATTCCACTGGGAGGCTGATGCAGGGAGGGGCTGGAGTGTTGTTGGGCAATGGACTAAAGAGTTTTATTGGATATTTTTATTTCTGTGACTAAAAATAAAATCTTGTCTGGCACAGTTAAAGTCATTAAAAATGAAAATGACAGCTTTAGCACAATTTTAAGAAAATATCCCTTCTATTACCACACTTTCTCTTATTAACAGTATCTCAGAATAATTTCCTTTCCTTAGGAACCTGAAACATCTTTAGTCATAACTGTACTTGTTACTTTGAAAATGGAAATAATTATCGTAGAATATTTTCAAAGTAGAGTGTGAGTGTATATTTTCAGTGAGAAAGAACTGATAGTTGTTTGGAATATGTACTGGACCTTAGCCCAAACCAGAATGCTCATGGCGCTGCACTCATACTAATGTGTCAGATAACGCCTTGAATATTTATGAGAAGGGAGAGTGTATTCTTAGATAGCTCCATAATTTTTCAATTCATGTTACTATATATATTACCCTGAATTTTATGTCATCACAGATACAGATATTTCTGGCCCTGCAAACAAAAATAAAACAATTCTTTATTGTCTAAATGTAATACAGTCTTCATTGTACTATTCTACCCTTTGTTTATTTCTTTTTCCTTTTGTGAAAAACTCTGGGTTAGCCCTTCTTAGATCATTGCTTATTTACGTGTAACAAATCCCACACATTCTAATGGCAATTTCTTTAATTCTTCCTGGTCTTATATTTCTATGGTATCACATATTTAGTATTTACAAGACTTAAGTTTGAATTCAGGATTGAAGCACTCCTTTTAGTCTTTTGAATAGACACTTTGCAAGCTGACCATTTACAATTTCATTCTTGATAGTTCATTTTCAGAATAATACCAGGGAAAATCAAGTCTCTATTGATAATTTAGGTGAAAGGTTGATGTACAAGGACAACTTTCAGTTTATTTTGATCCTTTAAATTTTTCCACCTGAATACCTAATTTATTTTCCGGATTACTGATAGATCCTACAATTTTCTACTTAACTTCAAAGCACAATATTGTGTTATCCATTATGGAATAGGGCCATATTATTAACCATCAACAGAGTGTGCATTTGGAATAATTTCAACAGAGCTGAGGAATTCCTGTGGAACTTGAGTGAGGTGGGTGGTCTGGGGCCATGTAACATGGCCAACAAAATAGCTCTTATGGGGCGCCAACATTTAGTAACTCTGGCCTTATTTTGCTATGTTATCTTACCAGTTAATGAACCACCTATGAAGTATTTTGTCAACAAAGACCATTTCAGGGTATATTTAGTGTGTAATGCTTATTGCTCATGGCTGAGGCAATGTAGTTGCAAAAAAGCACAGAAACTCTACTTTGGCATTGGTGCCCATGGCCCTGTGCTGCCCTCTTACACGAAGGCCACATATTTAAGTGACCACAAGCAACATGATGGTAAAGAGTAATTGTTAGATTCTTTGTAAACTTGGGAAGATAAGGATATGATTCAGATTGTATGAAGGATCTTTTACATATTTGTAACTACTGGGACAAGTTAAAAACACAAAGTGCTAACTACGCATGAAGATTTACCACATTCATGACTCAAATTTCATGGAAAAAAGGACTCCGGTATGTAGTAGGAGGGAAAATTGAACTATTATAAGAATGCTGATATTTATTACACTGCTTTTTATTTGCGTTACTTGCTGAGTGAACAGAAATTAGTAACATCTTTATTTCTCTGTTAATATAAAACTTATCATTCATATAATGCTACTTTGGAAAACACAGAATATGTCAGAATCTGTCATCTATATCTATCATTGTCATCTATATCTCTGTGATTCACAATTTGAATAAAGAATTGCTGTGTCTGACTTGTTTTCAATAAAATTTGTGTCCTTGTTTTTGGTGCCTAGGCTTTATTTTCTTTAACTGTCTTTCAAATTGTAGAAAGAAACTGGAATATTAACAGCTACTAAGACTGCCAATAAGTATTTCTTGAGAAATTGAAAACATCATATTTTAATTAATTTTCATTATTTATTTCAAAAGTTCCTAAAATGATAATATATGAAATTACAGAAAGAATTTCCAGTGGGTAGATAAGTTTGTGAAAAAATTATATTATTTTTACAGTCTTATTGTTTTAATTCATCTTAGCTCCAACATCATGAAAAGAGAGATTTATACATTTACTTATAATCATTAAGGTAAGGCATTTGTACGATAATGATGCTTTAATAGCAATTGTATCTGCATATTTTCATGGGGTAGTACTTTTGCCACATTGGAGAAAGGACATTTAGGTTTTTAAAAGTGATGGGGAAAAAGCTTATGAAAAAAAATAAAAGAATTATAAAAAAAGATGAAACACCAGGGTATTATAAAGAGAAAATATGTGTGACCATATAAACATGACAACTATATCTTTTAAAACCTGAACTTTCATTGCTCTATAAAAACAAGAGGGCTCTAAAAGTAATATCAAAGTTACAGTAAACATTTTCCAATATTAAAATTTAGAGAGTAACATAAGTAAGAAAACCAAAATGTTATGTAGCTCATGACGAACATGTGATGACTAGGCCACACAATCAACATAAACATAGTGATGCATGGCAGAAATCACCTAGATACATGGCAAACTACAAAATCATTTGTGTTATGTAGTCATTAACTGCCAGCATGGGAAAGTTTTGGAAAGTATTTACATTTTCACTTAGAAACCAGATTACTTATTTGATTCTTCTTTATAATAACTCTGTCCTCAGAGGCAGAAAAAAAATGGATATGTAAAAATATTCAGTTAACTCCAACTTCTACTCAACATGGCTTTAATTTAGTTCTCCTACTAATGGATGTTTTCAGGTAACAAAATCCATTATTTTGACCTTCACTTTCTACTATTTTTATGTTCACCTATTAGAGCCAAGATGCAGAAAACTAGTAACACTTGGGCAATCATTTGAAGGAGAAGAATTAAGTCACATTTAAAATCCTAATTTGATTGACAAGCATCCTGCTAGTTTAGAGTTGTCATGTTCCTTTCAAGTTTGGAAAACTGCACCCAAATCAAAATCTACTTGAGGTACTTTTGCCCAGAAGGTCAGATGTAGACAAAGTTATGTACCTAAGAGAGTTAAAAATATTCAAAAATATTTCCTATTTTTCTTTTTTTATTAGTAGAAATTCTTGGTTTTTCTTCCTCCCAATTCAAAGTATTTTGTGTACACACACACACACACAAACATACACACACACGAATATAAATATATATTTAAAAGCATGTTTCTGAATGACCAACTAATGACTATGCTATCAAAAATTTTAGTTTTAGTATCTAATATGAAGGCTTTGTTTACATAGATATTTCCGATATCCTTGAGCCATCAATAATAAGACAAAACCCTCTGTTTTCCAAGAAATTATTTGTTACTTATTTGATGTCAATGGTCATCCTTAGGAACTCAGCATATTAGAAAATTTATTTGCTGGAAAATGAGAATTTTCATTTGTGTCTTTGTAAAGCAAAGATTCACATACACTTGCAAAGGGATCCTAATTGGAGTGGTACTGACTAGCTTGAGCCATTAGGTTGAAAGCAAAGGCATTAAATATGCCTAGTAATTTATTTCCCCTTTATTTAACAAGGCACCATCAACACCTGAAATATCATCCATTAAACCTAGTCAGCATATAATACTGCTTATTCAAATCTGTCCACAGAATGACTGTTTGCCCCCAAAAATATTTTGTACATTAGCATTTGTACATTAGTATTCCTTTTCTTATTTCAATGCATTTTGGCTTGCAGTAACCAAATTTACTGGGTAAACTGTGAAAGTTGTTGTAAAATTTATGGTGACAATCTACACAATGATGTGAAAGTTTTACACCTTGGTTTGTGTTTTAAACGAAAGGACTTTTCAATTTTTCACTTTCCACACCATCAAATACAGCACTGAGTAGATTGTCAGCTTTGATTAATGATTAGAAAGAAAAAGTTGGCAAAATTATTCACAGAGCAGGATCTATGTGTCTACTTGTCCCAATCTTATTTGTCCAGGAAAGGGAAAATAATGTGTTCTGAATGAGGTCAGGGATGGTCTTTGTAGCTTAAAGGGATAGTCACTCTTAAGCCTATACTTTAGTTATTTAACAGAGGGGTGCAATCTCTATTTCCTGATTATACAACATCCAAGAGAGGGATCAAAAAGAATTCCTCCACAACCAAGGGATTTTAAGTGAGACCACCTGAGTTGCCTGCTCTACTTAAAGACAAACAAATAAACAAAAAGAATCATGGTATGGCATGCATTGGTGGCTCAGGCATTAAGTCTGTGGGTCTTGTGTAGTCCCTGTACAGTTCAAGGACACTGGGTTAGCAACGAGGATGAACAACTAACTAAATAAATAAATGCTTTTCCTCCTTGCTCTGCTTGCCTGACTATTTACCTTCATTCCTACCTGCTCCTTCTTCTTAAAAAAAAAAGAACAAATTAAAAAGCATAGTAGTATGGTGTAGTGAAAGACATTGATTATTTGTTTTTATTTTTTTGAATCAGGTAGAATGAAAACTGGGTGTTTTGTTTTGTTTATTCTTTCCCACTGGGAGGACCTTAAACAATTCCTCTTAGACAGCCTCTTCATCTGCAAAATGAAGAGAATAAAACCCACCTCACTGAGTTTTGCACAACAGAGAGATGGAGCACAAACAGAGCCTGGCACATAGTAGGTACTCAAAGAAAATAAATCCATTTTCCTTTGATTCCTTATAATTCAAAATGTTGGGACTCTCATCTGAAGCATCATTTCTTTCCTGTATTTGAACATGAAAATAAAAGAAGCTAGAATAAAGATGGCACTGCCTATTGTAACTTAACCTTATTACCTTACAGAATATTTTTCTAAGCCTTTTCATACAATCGTGGTTGACAAGATTATGGAATTCCTGTGCATGATCACTGATATCTTTGCCCATCTTTAATTCCAAAGGTGATACTAGAAGCAAGGTGTTTTAATATCTAAAATATATTTCCAAATTATTGTGGTGAAGCTAACCATTCATCTCGATTGTGGCATATGGTGGTTTTGGCCCTGTGAATGACAGCTGATTGAATTCTAGCAAGCAGAATTGAGCAAATTTGATGCTGGTGATAAAACACAGTTGTACCAACAACAGCTGTGTCATCCTTTGGGAGAGAAGGGTAGAAACTCTGGGTAACTGTTGAAACAGAAAGAAATTGTGCATACTGAAAGGTTCAGAAGCACTCAAGTCAGTTTTTGCGCACACACAAAAATCCTGTAAAATATTAACAGAACTACACTTGTATTCAAGGTAATAGGATGCACTAACATTTTTCATAGAAAGGTGATAATGCCATCCATCCAGGGAAAACTCAGAAGTTCCCAATAACACAGCTCCCTATTGCAGAAGTCAGGACTGATTAGGAGAATGCTTAAAATATGTTGGCAACAGACTTTATAATTAGCCAACACTCTTAAGATTTAGCCCATACAGTTCCTAACTAGTGATTAGTTCTTAATATCTTATACTTGACAAATCCATGTGAAAGCTGTTTTCAAAATTCTACCCAAGAATAAAAGATGCGATGCATGAAAATAATCCTTTTTTATATTGACATAGATTCAAATATAACTTCATATAATAAATGTCAAGGTAAAACAAAGAAAAGCATACATTGGACAAAAGTATAAGTTTCTTTTGAGAAAAACATTCAAATTTCTTCTTACTCGAAGGTAATTTCATCCAAAACAATTTTTTTTTGGTAACAGAGTTGATGTTTTTGGTGGAAACTGTTTTGAATAAAACTAGTGTTGTCTTTACAGCAGGGCAGGAAAAAACCAAAACAAAACCCCGAAACAAAAAAAGAGAAAACCCTTTCAAACATTTTCAGATACACAAAGAATTGTATGTGGCATCCAGAATATTTGGTTTCGTCAGCAATTCAATGAGTTCTTTGGCAACTAACTTGTGTTTTGTTCCACATATGGCCCTGCTTTGAAGAGAAGTATCTTGTTTTCTAGTCATTCTCTTTTCTCCTCTGCAATGTCAATTATACCATTAAAATATCTTAAATATGATGCAAATATGCAAAACTGCTTCCCCTTTCAATTCTTAATTATAGATCTGTTTTTATGAAATTAGTCTTATAATTAAATTTTAAATAAAGAATCATAAATAAAGATGCCCAATTTCATAAAAATGAGCAAAAAACAAAGATGTATACCAAGCATGTATCATGGTTTACTATAGGCCTGACCCCTGCCACACATTTATGTATTTCCTTCTCAAGAACACTGTGGAACAGACTTGTTTCAGCCAGTGAATCATGGGGTAATGACATGATTCTCATCCCTAGGGACAGAAATTCTAAACCTGATTCTTTCACTAACTTGTTTGAAATTTTTAGACACATAGTATGCTTCCTGGGGTCAACTTGCTGTTGTTTTTTTTTTTAATCAAAATGAATGTAAAGGCCTTTAGGATATCTAAGGTTTCTTCTGGTATGCCTAAATATTGGGATACCTAGGATTGATTAGGGGCTCAATTGAGATCAAATAAACATTGGAATTTCCCCCAAATCTATCAATGTTATTAGGTCTATATCTAGCTCTTTATGTCCTTCTTGAGTCCCCAAAGAGTCAAGAACTCCCCCTTTCTCTGGTGGCCAAGTCTACGAAAATTTTTCTTTACTCTGAAGTTTCCTTGCCTTATTCTTATTATGTCTTCTTCAGTTTATTTCTACTGTGAAATCATTCAGAGCCCCTTTTTACCATTTTTTATCCTCGTGAATGGTACTGAATCTAAAGTTATATTTTTGTCTTCAAGAACCTTAATATTTTTCAGTGCTCTATTTCTGTTTTATTGGTTTAAACTCTTCTTATTTGGATGTACATTAGACTGTGGCTAATAAGTATATTTTTGGTTACTATAGAGTATTGTGAACCAACCACTTTTTCTTTGCCCTTTTCTTTTCCCTTTATTTAATATTCATATAAGTCTAAGAAGTTACTAGCATGACTGTTTTTTTTTCATCGCAATTTTAAAAGCACAAAACAAAGTGAAACAATTTTATATCTAAAACTGAATAAGCATTTAACTTCCTCCCTTAAAATATTTTCCACTGACTCATATTGGGAAAAACAAAACACAACATTTTGCAGCAATTTAGATCAAAACTCTGGCATCCAAGGAATATTTTATCAATATTATTTCCAACTGTTAGGGAAGCATGCACATAGACTGGAGGGATTTCAGCAAGGTGATAGCTGTGTTTCTGAGGTGTTTTTCCCCTGGGAACGTAATATTATAGTTTTGATGATAAAATAGTAAATAAAAGAGGAACAACAGCAAATAAAAGAGATTTGTACCTACTTGTAGGTCAAAAGAGCTGGTGATTATAAAACACATTCATTATGAGTGTCATTGTGTTTCCCCATGTACTTCTGTCATCATTTTCACTACTTGCTGCAGTGTTTGGGGAAACATGCAGGCTGAGATGCAGCAAAGAGCAGGAAGCAGGTGATTCCAAAGGCCACTTAGTGCAGAAGGATGCCAACCCAATGCTGCTCTGTTTCCCTGAGTTAACCTTTGGTATCCCAAATATTGTGATTTAAAAAAAAATATTTCATTCAAATATTGTTAATTTTGAAAATTCAAATTGCCGTGGAGAAATAAAATTATCAGGTTCATTGTCATTTTCTCAGTGTCTAATGGGCTTACTAGATACAAATATCAGTTCTTCTTTAGTCTTCATAGTATTTTTCAAATTTCCACTTTTGATTAGGTTTTATTGGGTCACAAGCAGCAACTGTCAGAGTCTTCTGAGAAAAATTTCCTTCCAAGCAAAACAACTGGCGATGGTTTCCAAAAACAACGTGGTTCACCTAGAGAGAAAGGAAATGTGGGAATGAGTTGTAGACTGAATTTGACTACTGAGATGGAAAGAAATGGAAACCAACAAAAAAATTAGCAGTAACCATATTTTGATTCCTAAACACAGAGACTGTTGCTTGTTTCTATCTTAAACGAAGTTCTCACTCTTCTGTAGGCAATGACTTTTAATTTATTAGTAAACAAAAGATAATTTTTGATGATATAGCTGTAACTATAACATTAAAAGGAAATTGTTCCAGAATGAATTTACTGTATTTGATGGAGGATGGCTCTTTCACAGGTGTTGGTAAAAAAAAATATATACCATCACAAAAAAAAAAGTGAGCTGGTTTCTTACCAAGCCAATGCATTGGAAAATATAATTTAAGAAATGATGTATTTTATTTATGAACATCCTACCAGAATTCTGATAATATATAATACCTGATATCTAAAAAAATCTAGACATAATTAGAAAAAAATCAAAGGTATTTCACAGGGCCTTATTATAGCTTAAAACTTATTACAAGTCTTAGAAATGGCAGATAACTTACTTAAACTAGCACATGACTTTACAATTTATTTACCTGATCAATTCCTCAATTATTCATGAGCATGCTAAAGATAACCTTAAATACATATATGTTGTTTTAAAATACTTTTAAAAATTCATCAAAAGAGATTATTTCATAATTTACTTAAAAAATGTTCCTATAAAAACAATGTCACCCTTATAATTCTTTGGAAACTCCATATAGCTACTACATTTAATGAACTTGGTGGCTACTTGCTAGTGAGATAGTACAAATTTGAGGTTGATCTGAAATTATTCTTACCACCCCATTTTAAACAAAAGTTTATAACTGTGTATCTGGTTGAAATTGTATTGGGGAAAATTGAAAGCACTTTGAAAGTGAATCAAGTAGAAAGTAGGGGTGTTCTGATAAATACAAATAGCTGCACCTCTGGAAAAATTATACCCTGGCTTGTAGCATGGGTATAATACTACCATTAGGCTGGCTTCAGAATACCAATGTGTTATCGGTGAATATGAAATTGGCAAGAGCTGTACATATCAGCTCCTGCAGGTTGGTGGGAGCTGGCCTGAAAACCCTCTGAGACCTCAGGTCTCTGGGCACCAAAGAGCAGGAGAAAATGTCTCCCTGTATGTAAAAGAGGCAGAATGAGGAAGCAGATTCATACTAAAGTGCAGGATTTGTAGGAGGAACACTGACTCTTGTGTTTCCTCAAATTCTCTCTATACAATTTTCTGGTGAGAATCAATTCTAGCCTATAAGCCCTAGTTGTAGCATTATTAATTGAAGTAAATGATGTTTAAAAACAAATATGATGTCAGAAATACAATCAAAAGAACCTGGTGACTTCTATTTAAAATAACTGACTTGAAATAAATGTTGTAAAATAAATAAAGAGATTTGGTCATTTACAAAAAATATATTTATGAATGTATATACTGCCTCTATAATCACAAATGCATTTAAAGCTTCAGATTGCAAAAGTTGACAACAAGAGTTCTGTGTTTTTAATTGCAAGTTGGATTTGTGTTACCAAGAGGCACAAATATTTTGCTTACCAATTCGGGATGAAAGACTGATGTTGATTTATGCAACCATTTTAGTCCTTTATTTCTGTTATCACAAGGGTGCAGCCTCAGGCTTCCCTTATCAGGTATGGGAGCTAAGCACCATTCTTCATGTTTAATAAGTCTTAACCAGGTATAATTGAATTGTTGAAACTATGGGAGAAATAAATAAGGAGAAGGTCAATTCAGGCAGCAAACACAAGTGGAAACTTTGCCAATTTTTTTTTTTAACCAATGGTTACAAATACAGTCACTCTGCAGATGCTTTATATTGAAGTTCTGGTTCTGCCAGTTTAATTCTAATCATTTAGATATAATCTTTATCTTTTCTGATTTCATTCTTATCACTTTAGAGTTGAATGACAGTAGTGTCTATCTCCCAGAGTTGGGAGAAAGAATCATGTGATTAGCAAACAATAAGTGTTAGTTGCAATAATAAAAATTACTTTCGTACAGTTTGAATACAGCTGAAAATGTAAGTGATGTCAGATGTTCTCAATTCCAAGCAACCCTGGTGCTTGAAGTACTGGAACATTCAAACCACTACATGAGTCACTGGGGCCACAGGAAAGCCAAGTCACCATCCTAATTACTTGGGTGGAAATTACTCTGTTTTCTTGTTTAAAACTATCTAGACAATTGAACTTCTTGAGGCTTTGTTCTAACACAAAGGCTGAAAGTCTTTCTTCACAGATAGCATAAGGGTTCATCAGCTCGCTGCTGTATTACAGACCCCCGTTTATTATAGGAACCGCTTTTGGAGAAGTCCAGCTTTAGGGAGTCGACAGTGGATAAAATAAATATGAATTCAGGTAATGGAATCTTGTTCTCAATTCTCTCAGATATTTTCTAAAGTTATTTACCACCTAGTGCTAGTTACCTAGTCATTCTCCTCCAAGGTTCTGGGTCTGTCAGAACGTCATTGTTTTGCACTAATGTAAAACGTATTAGAAAAATAAAAGAGACTGCTGGTAAAGTCTATCTAAATTATTTTAATAAATAAATGATTTGTAATGTATTTGAGATTTAATTTAGATACTTAAATGATTAAGTATGCCATTGCGTTAGACTTCGGTACTCAAGACGTAGTCCAATATCAGCGCCACCTGAGAGCTGGGACTGCTGAATCTGCTTCACCATCGATCTACCTGATCAGAAACAGCTTAGTAACAAAATCCCCAGGGGATTCAGCGGCACATTCAAATTGAGCAGCTTGGATATTTGACATAATACAGGGAGATTACGTGTTTACTAAGAGAAGTTAAATATTACCAGGAAAAGGGATGTCTCTGTTGGTTAAACAGTTAATAAACAAGAATACTTTTGAAATAGGGTGAAGGATAGGCCCTGATGGTTCAACCATAGGGTTTTATTCCTTTTGAACTTTGTTGCATAAATGCTGTGGTCACTGGCTTGATATTAAGCCTCATTAATTCTTCCAGAAAATAAGTTAGCTTCCTTCATGTTTCTCTACTTTTTATTATCCAAACAATCCACAAAAGGGGCAGAAACTAAGAATGAATAAGAAGACCACAAGAAAGATGGGTATTTATGGAAGGAGGGGAATGTAAAACTCATACTTTTTGTCTCCTCCTAGCCCCTTAAGAGTCTCAGTAATTATAGAGGTCAGAACTTGGTTTTTATCAGGCAAAATATTGGTTAACCAGGTACAAAAAGTCAGTATAACAATGCATTTTGAGGGACTGCAGTATTGAATATTTTACTTTCAGATGATTTGGACTAATTGTGGCTTTATATTACCATTTTAAATTTTTTCTCTTTGAATTATTAGTAAGTGAAAATTATTTCTTTCAACTGCTTTTTGATATTTTTTCTTTTTGCCTCCTCTCCTATGCATGAGTTTCCTTAGCCTCAAATGTATAATCTACAACCCAATTATATCAATAGAGATGAGGAAAATGCCTTTCCTCTAGTAGCTACTTGAGTTAAGGGAGAAATAGGGGAGGCTTGATAGTGAAGCAGTATCTCTAAGCACCATGTGAAGTCTTGGCAAACCTAGCTCATCATTGCAAAATTATTTCTGTACCAAAGAACACTCTGCAATTTTGGAAGTCTGAGTTCTACTCATGGACCAGGGTACCTGTGAATTCTGTTTGGCACCCAAAAGGATAACTATCCCACAGAATGAGAACAAGAGGAGACATAGGTTGGAAAGAGAGCTCACTTTCAGAAATGTAAAGACTCTTGCTTTGTTCTCCTTGGCCCAAATCCCCTCCCTGGCCATTGTTTGTCAGAGTTTTGCCATAGTTTGCTACTAGGTGTCATGGATTATTTGATTTACATATTCCCTTATAATGGAGGAGAAGGGTGTGGACTGGGGAGGTGAAGAGTGGGGATAGAATAAGAGAATAAAATGGTTAGATTAATTATTAAAATACACTGCAGTTTTCTATTCTTTACTATCTACCGTCATATGAAATGTGTTACTTTCCCCATTTTTGCCTTTATTATATTATAACAGTGAACATATGTAGAACACTAAGTGTTAGAAATTATTCTGTATGCTTCTTATGTATGCAGTCTTTTACACCAGCTTTAAGGGAAGGCACTGTTATCATTAGCATTTATTTAAGAGTTAAGAAATTTGCATCATTAACACACTTGTGGAAGTGACAGAGCCAGAACCTGATCCCTAGTGGGTTGACTTCACTACCCCATACCTTTACTCCCTTAGTCGTTGCCTTTATATATAGTGGTGGAAACTCTTATCACCAATTTTATGAGTACATAGAAATTTGTCAGTTAATTATTGCTTCTATGGGCAAAAATGAAGTTTGCCATCAATCAATTATACCCGTACTATCAAATGCATTGGTAATGAGAGAGAAGACCCCACTTCAGCATACCTGGCTGTTTCCATCACAGTCTTCTAAAATGGCTATGGTGTTTTCAATAGAAACGCATTTACCCAAGGCCACATTAATAAGCTATGAAGCAAAATATAAAATATGCATTAAGAAAAAACATATTTTAAAGTAGAAAAATGTTCAGACACATTCAGAAAACACAGAATATAGAAATATAATAAGGTTAGAAAATAAGTTAATAGCTTAGCAATACTTAGCACTGTATGATTTTATTGGATGCTCTCTCTAACAGAGACATAATGTAATCTTGCTAAAGTACAACTTCAATCTGTCAATTTAGGTCTGTGATTCAGCCACAGAGCCAAAAAATAGAGGCTTTTAATTAACCCTTGCCTGGAATACTGAATAGCATATGAGCAAAAGGTGACATGGAAAGTAGTTATTTTCTTGTCTTAAGTTTGTTTGATGCATATATTAAAAGTCAATGCACATACTTGCAATTTAATCAAACCAGTAGTTACACACTCTAGTCCCTGGCTGACGCCTCCAAGCTATTTGACTGCTTAGGCATTGAATCATAGATAAATTGAGTTCTTCAAAGAGCAACAAATTCAAGCTGATTCCATGTCAGAATCTTCCTAATGACTCAGGCAAGCTACAATTCATTACAGGAAAGTCACCATAGCTAACACAGAGCCAAGCTTAAAGGCACTTTCTGGCAGGTCCCCAGGTTTTTAATGGATTTTCAGGGTCAAACATGGAGGCAGCGTTCTATAACTCACAATTTAATGCAGAAAAAAATGTTGATTTCCTTGCCCCTTTTGACTTCCTGGGCAAAGCTGACGAGATTGTGGGTTAATAGTGCAGATTAAACTTCTAAGAGTCCTAGAAGAGCTGTGTAGAGACATGTCTACACTCAGGAAAGCCTACTGAGCTGGAAGTGGTGAGGTGTTGGGTGAATGGTACCTAATACAGAGCTTTGGCTCTGGGCACTGATTGATGCATGCTGGGTAGCTGACAGTTACCAGACTTGAAACACGGCACTCCGTAACTTTATATGCACAGTTTAGCTTGCATGAAAGGAAGGGCCACCTTTAGGGATTAAAACATGCAGAAAAAAAGAAAAGCAAGAGGAAAAATTCCAAACGTTGGAAGGAATTTAGCCCGTTGTAAGGACAGGAGAAAACTGGTATGAATAGGCCAGAGAGAAGGAACTAAGGTCTTTCACATAAGGTTGGAGAATGAGAGTTAACCCTCTGGCATGATGTACTGGGAGAAAAAAATTTACCAGAAACTAGTCTCCCTTGGGGTTTGAAAACTTCTAGCACCCTTCATTTGGGTTTGAGATAGAAATTTCCACTGCTTTCAATCAACAGGGAACCCTGATACACAAACATAACATAATACCAGCTTGGTTACTTCTGGGCTGTTTGGCATGCAGAACAATTCTAGGACAGTTTCCATCATAAATCCTCAAAGAAAGCTCTATTCACAATGTAAAATGACAAATACGGGTGGAGACAGACAATCTACCTTTCGTCAATGAAAGCAGTCAGAAGGAACAGAGGGAATAAACCACCATGAACTTCAGAGAAGAGAGCTGATAGAAATGCATGAATGTAGAATATTCCTGGAGTTTAAAGAAAGAAACTGGGGCCCCAATTGTACTCTGGATCTTAACTGAGATAAATATAAATCTTGTGTTTTTCGGATTATATTGAAAAAAAAAAAATCTATCTTCGAAAGATATCAACACAGCTGAGCAGGCTGTCCTACTCAGAACTTTTCAGAATCTCCAGTAGGTTGATGTTTTGGTTGTTGCTCTAAGAGGGAATGTAGCATGAGTGTTTGCAAATACATTTGACCCTGGACCCTATTTTTAGCATTGCAACTAATAACTAGCCCAGGACAGGTTTTGGAAGTCCCTATTTGGACTAATTTCTTTGTATCTATTTTCCAAAATCCTTTCTTCCTAACACTGAAAGGCATTAAAAGGGAAAAAAAAAAACAAACACAAAAAAACGATTCTGTCTCTTGCCTCTCCCTCCCTTATTTCATCTCAAAGTCTGTTTCCCTTTCCTCTTAACAGATATTACTGAAGAAACTGCTGTTATTCATATAGAAATATGCTACGAATTATTATTCTTTCATGATGAATGGCTTTTACAATGCATGCTTCATTTTTGTTTTTAAAAATCATATCTTTGCTTTTGCTGAAACCATTTCAATCCTACTTTAAAATATCAGTATCAGGCAGTAAACAGTTTTTAACTTGTGCGTTTTGAATTAACTTGTCATTTTCCAATATATGGAGGTAGGAATTCCCCACTGCTTATCATAGAACTGTTACATATTAGGCTATAGGCTGTTTGCTAACAGTTTAATCAAATATGAAGACACTTACTCACAAGGTTATTTAATTAGTTTTACACAATTTTGCCTGAATAATAAATTATTTGTTTTCATTTAAAGAAATGAAACTTTCACGGAAAGGCTGAAAAAAAGGGAACATGTCGAACAGGTAACAACAAAAAAAGTTGTGAGGCTAATTTTTTCTAGAACTTTTCAAGATTGTCTATCCAAAATAGCGCTTATTAATCTTACTCTGAATTACCCAGAGAAAGGTTGTTTTTTTTTTTTTTTTTTTTAATGATAATATTGGTTCCTACTGGTTACTTTAGAAGGGAGCAAATGCCAACTTCAGTACAGTTTGCTTAGGAAGAGTAACAATCAAATAATGAGAAAAATAGGAGAGAATTTGTTAAAATAATTTTCAAAACTATTGTTTGCGCTTTGACATACTATAGTTCAGGCATCAACAGAAGGCTGTTTCATTTGGAGAGCTCTTCACAAATTTCACAGAACTCATGAAAGTTAGGATCACCAAGAAGCCAAAAGGTAGTTTTTTAGTTCCCTCTGGTGGTGACAATTCAGTAATGCTCTTGCTGAAATTCTGTTTTGATAGGGTCAGGAAAAAAAAATTTTTCTATAATGAGATATTCTTTTTATTCCTGCTTAGGAGACAGAATTTCAAAAAACGTAAATACACATATATACTGTTTTAACACTGTATAAATTCAGACTATTCTTCCTGATGAGCTATTCACAACAAATATCAATTGAACTACTGAGAGTTCTTGCCATTCTGTACTATGCTATTCTTGCATCTTTCACACACTAACAATAAAATTTATCTTTTCCTCAATACTTGGATGGATTTGCAGTTTGTTTATTTGTTTATTACCTGTTTTCACTACTCAACATTAAACACCACAAGGAAGTATCAAGTCTACTTTAATCAGAATTCTAAAATCCAGTGCAGAAATCTTGCCTGGTTTATTGATACTCAATGGTTATTTGCTAAACTGATAAAACCATGGCCCCCCGAAGCCTTGTACCCTCAACCACAATTTGTCTCATCTGCACTCATACTGGTATTTATTTGAATGTAAAAACTCATTATTTCCCCTACATTTTAAAAAATTTTGGTATTTTGCTTTTATAAAGTCAGATTCTAAATTGCTTCATAAACTTACCACACCACTGGCTCTCACAATGGGTGCCTTCAAATCAGGAAAAACATTCTGCAAGTACCACTTGAAACTTTTGCATTTTAGTTTCTTGCGAAGCTCTCTTTGTTGGGTGAGGTTTCCAACATCTAACCCTTGGTCTATGAGGCGATCCCCATGGCCGTAGAATATCTCCTTGTACTCATCTAGCCAGACCTCAGCAACCCGCACCAAGTTCCTTTCCACTGTCTTCATCCGGTCTTTGGGGAAGGAATATGGATTGTCATTTCTGAATATATGGCCCACTCGGGAACAGGGAATGATCTCAATTTCACCACCACACATCCACACCTGGAACAGTTTGATGATAGCATCAGTTATCAAAGAATTGTCCACAAATCTTGGCAATTAAAAATGATCAGAAACAACCTGCCGACATTCCCCCCCCCAACCCATTTGAAGTAGTAATCTAACTTTTTTAATTTTTTCCAGTGGAAAATTAAACATAGAGGTTTATTTATTGTGTGGACTGTTTAGAATTAGTAAAATTGATACTTTTCTTCCCTCTCTTGCAGTGCAACCCTTTCTTTTTACTAAAGAAATCTTCATATAATTCCAGTGTATAAAATATGTAATATATATTCCTGCTTTGGGTGAATCAAGGAAAAGAGCATAGGTTTCCATTTTTTCAACTTCCTCTTCTCATATCTTGGGAAGACCCATTATAACTTGTGGAGACAACTTAAAAATCATTCTTGATCAAAATGTCAAGGGGATCCCTTTTATTCTTTTAAAGGAAAGGTACAGGCAAGCATGAAGAGAGAAGAGAAAGAAACTGTTTTTAAACTTAATTTTTTATTTAGTTGTTCACAATGGTTTTATATCCCCCAGACCTAGGACTCAAACTCAGGAATATGTAGTTTGCTTGTGTCCTTAGGAGGCGATTGACTTAACCACTAATCCAACAGGGTGCACCAAATGTTTCTAAGCTACACCATTTCATGTCACAGGAAATAAGTTGAATTTTGGATACTCTCCAATATGGGTGTTGCTAAGGATATTTTTAGATGACAATCAGTGATTATGTAAATAATCAAAGTTGTCCAAGATGTTCAAAGTTTACACTATGGCCTGCTCTGGAGATACCCTTTGTACTTCTTTCATTTGTTCTCTCCAAAATGTGCATTTACTGAGTGATTTTCATTACTTCTAATACATATGAAAATAATGTTCCAGGAGAGTTATTCTGTATCAGCATTTATACTAAAGGGCAAAATGTTATTTCCCTCATATATTGATGAAGAAATGGTGTGGAGAAATATTAAAGAATTCTAGTGAAGTTTCATGGAAGCTATTGATTCTGCTTCAATCTGGCATATGCAAACATTAATCCGGAGACACTAACACTTCCATGAAACGTCTTCCCAGAGACAGTCACATATCTGATTCTATTAGTAAAATAAATTAAAAAATGATACACTCTTTAATTGTAAAGAGAATTTGAGAAATGCTTGGTAATACCTTGAATGAGAGCTCCATATTTTCTCCACCCCAAACATCAAGGCCAGGGTCATATGTTCCAAGTTCAAAAAAGTAATTTTTATCAATAGAGAATAACCCACCAGCCATGACAGGACACCTATAAAGAGAAAAGATTGTTTTAAAAATTGCACCCCATAGTTGCTTAAATTTTTTTTAGAATGGCTCTCCTGTACAACTGTAAAGGTATTTGTAGGCATTTCAGCTTAGATACCCAGTACAGGTTGATCTTGGATGGAGTCATAAGTAACATGTAGCTATGAGTACCTTGGTTGAAGGTGAGAGAATTTGATATGGACCAGTAAAGATAGGGCCTTGAAGGAGAAATCTTATTTCTTCTTTACTTTTTGATAAATTCTTCAGAGTTTTTTTTTATTATTAAATTATTTTTATGGAAGTAACATTGGTTTATAATATTATAGAGGTGTCAGGTATACAGCAGTATAAATCAACATCTGAATAGACTATGATTCCTTTGCCACCAAAAATCTAGTTTGCCTCCTTCACAATACAATTGACCCCTTTAACTTCTTCCTCCTTCCCTTCTGGTAAGCACTACCTTTTTTTTATTTGTTAAAATTTTTATTGCAGTAATTCTGATTTTACACATTAAAATAAACTCATGTATGTGTTGCTCATATATGCAATTTCCCTATTCCTAAGATATATGTCAACACAACCAGCCCTCCACCAAATCACCAAGTGTTCTTCACCATTTGCCAGTGAGTTCTGCCACTACTTGCCCCAAATCCCCACTGCCCCCATCCCATTCCCTATTGGTAACGACAGTTCTATTGCAAGTGTCCAAGGGTGGGTTTTCTTTCATCTGTTTTTTTTTTTTGTCTATTCACATTCCAGCTATGAGTGAGGTCATCTGGTATCTATCTTACTTCTTTTGATTTATTTCACTTAACATAATACTCTAGATCCATGTTGATTCATATGACAGGATTTCATCTTTTCTAAGAACTGTACAGTATTCCACTGTGTATATATACCATATCTTTTTGATTCATTCATCTGACATTGGACACAGCTAGTTTCCAGTTCTTAGTTATTGTGAATAGGACTGCAATAAACATGGTGGGGGGCATGAATCTTTGCAAATTAGTGTTTTTGTATCTTTTACCCAAAAGATACAAGAAGTGCAATGGTGGGAGGATATGGAATTTCTATTTCAACTTTTTGAGGGATCTCCATACTGTTTTCCATAGGGGTTGCACCAAATTGCACTCCCACAAATGGTGTAAAAGTATGCTCTTTCTCCACATTCTCACCAATATTTGTTGTGTCCAGACTTTTGGATAATAGCCATTCTCTCAGGTATAAGATGATATCTCATTGTTGCTTTGATTTGTATTTCTCTGCTAGCCAGTGGATAGGAATACCTTTTCATATGCCAGTTGGTCATCTGTATATCCTCTTCAGAAAAATGTCTCTACAATTCTTCTTCCCATTTTTTGATTTGATTGCTTGTTTTTCTGTACTTGAGCATTATGAGTTCTTTGTACATTTTGGGTATTAAGCTCTTGTCAGAAAATATGGAACACAAATATCTTCTCCCAGTTAGCAGACTTTTTGTTTTGATGATGTTTTCTTTCACTGTGAAGAAGCTTTTTAGTTTGATGTAGTCCCAGCTGTTTACTTCTCTTTTTGTTTCCCTTGATACTGGACTTGAGGCTCCAAAGGCACCTCTAGGAAGTCTTTCTTATGTTGTCTTCCAAGAATTTTATGGTTTCCGGTCATGTGCCGAAGTCTCTAGTCCATTTTGAGCTAGTCTTTTTAAATGGTGTGAGAGAGTTACTCTAACCTTATTCTTTTGCCTCTGGCTGTCCAGTTTTCCTAATACCATTTATCAAAGAGACTTTCCTTTCTCCACTGTATGATTTTGGCCCCTTTGTCGTAGATTAACTGACAGTATGTGAGTGGGTCAGTTTCTGATGAATCAGTTCTATTCCACTGATCTGAGCCTGTAGTGTTATTCTAGTACCGTATTATTTTGATCACCATCACTTTGTAGTATAGCTCAATGTCTGGGAGTTTAATCCCTCCAGATTCACTCTTTTTTCTCATAGTTGCTTTAGCCAATTTGGGGCCTTTTGTTGTGCCATATAAATTTCACGTTTTTTTGTTCTATTTCCTGGAAATAAGCCTGAGAGATTTTAATGGAGATTCAATTAAATCTCTATATTGCTTTAAGTGAGATGATCATTTTAATGATATTGATTCATTCAAACCATGAGCAGGGGAAGTCTTTTCTGTTCTTTGCATCCTCCCCTCTTTTATGAAGGACTTGTAGTTTTCATGTTTAGGTCTTTCTCCTTTGCTAAATATATTCCAAGATATTTGATTCTTTTTATTTGTATTTTAAATAGTGTGAAAGTCTTGATTACATTTTCTTCTAGCATGTATGTGTATAAAAATGCAACAGATATTTGTGCATTAATCTTGTAGCTTGCCACTTTTCAAATTTGTCAATTAGTTCAAGTAGTCTTTTGACAGAGTTTTTCAGAGTTTTCAGTATCTATGTTATCTGACTGTAATGATAGTTTTAGTTCCATCTTTCCAATTTGTATTCCTTTTATTTCCTTTTCTTGACTAATTCCTCTGACTAAGACCGCCATTGTGATGTTAAGTAGCAGTGGTGAGAGTGGACTGCCTTGCCTTGTTCCTGATCTTACAGGAAATACTTTGCTTTCAATATTTCACCATTGACTATGATGTTGGCTATGGTTTTGTCATATATGGTCTTTTATTATGTTGAGGTATGTACCTTCTATCCCCATTTTATGCAGGGTGTTTATTAAAAACAGGCGTTGGAACATCTCAAAAGCTTTTTCTGCAGCTATTGATATGGTCATTTGGTTTTTTCTCTTTGCTCTTGTTGACATGGTGTAACACATTAATAGATTTACGTATGTTGAATTATTCTTGCATCTTGGGGATAAATTTCACTGGTCATGATGGATGATCTTTTTGATACATTCTTGGATTTGGTTTGCTAATATTTTGTTGATTAGCGATATTGGTCTGTAATTTTATTTCTTGACATCTGTGTCAGCTTTTGCTATCAGTGTTATGCTAGCCTCATAAGAAGTACTTCAGAGTGTTCCCTATTCTTCAATATTTTTAAAGTGTTAGGTATTAATTATTCTATGAAGGTTTGGTTAAGCTCATTAGAAAAGCCATCTGGTCCTGGGCTTTGATTTTTGGATACTTTTGATTACGTCTATAATTTCTTCACTTGTGATATTTCTGCTCAGGTTTTCCAATTTTTCCACATTCAGTCTTCGTAGACTGTATTTTTTCTAAAAATCTATCCATAGCCTCAAGGTTGTTTACTTTGTTGGCATAAAGCATTCACAGTAATCTCTTAGAATATTTTGTATTTTGTTTAATATGTTGTAACTTCTCCCCTTTCTTTTCTGATTCTAGTTGAGAGTTTTCTCTCTTTTTCCTTTGTGAATATAGCCAATGATTTGTCAATTTTTATCATTCCTTCAGTTCTGAATGGTAATCTCATAAGGTATAGTACTCTAAGTTAAAAATCCTTTTCTTTTAGTACCCTTTGAATATATCTGCCATTCATTTCTGGCCTGTAGAGTTTCAGTTGAGAAATTCATTTACAGTCTTATGAGGACTATTTTGTTTGTGACTCATTTTCCTCTGGCTGCTTTTATGATTCTTTCTTTATCTTGCATTTTTGACATTTTCATGAAAATGTGTCTAGGTGTAGATCTGTTTGATTTTCTTTTTTGGGGAACTCTTTGAGCTTCCTGGATCTTGCGCCTCCTTTATTCTTCAGGTTAGGGAAATTGTCAGCTATAATTTCTTCAAATACAGTTTCTGTCCCCATTTCTCTCTCGTCTCATCCCCTATTTTGTGACTGTTGTTCCTTTTGATGTTATCCCATAAGTCTCAAATTCTGTCCTCATTTCATTACATTCTTTTATCTCTTTACTGGTTTGCTTCAGTACATGTCTCTGCCCTGTCTTTTAGCTCACTGATTCTATTGGAGACTACATCCATGCTATTTTCAGTTCCTCTATTGAGTTTAGTTCAGCTATTGTATTCTTCATTTCTTTTGATATCTTATTTCATTTCTTCTCTCTTTTTTTTTCTCTTGATTTCCATGATATGCTTATCATTGTTACCCTAAATTCATCCTCAGGTAGTTTGAACATGCCTATTGTGTTCAGATTTCCCCTTGGGTTTTTTGACTGGATTCATCATTTGGCCTGTATTTCTCTGTGTTTTTGCTCTATTTCATATTCTGTTTATATATCTGTGGGTTCATTTTACTTTTAGTGATGACATTGTGTAGGGCATGTACTTGTACCAGAGAAGCCTGGAACTTTGTTTGAACATTGGGGACTTTTGAGTTTTGTGGCATCACTACTGGCTATATTTGCTGAAGTTCTTAGGTGAATCCAGTTTTTGGCCCCTAGAGTCTGATCTGTGGGTTTGTTCATGTGGGGGATGCAGAGCCTTCCTCCAGCATTCCAGATCTAAACAGTAACAATCACCTTATTTTGGCCCACAATTGGCAATATGTTCCAATTCTGCCTCTACCCACAGGGTGGTGCCAGTGGGTAGCATTGAGGGTTTGTCCCTTCTGGGAGACTATCTTCTTTCTTTAATCCTGTGGGCAGGATATCCGGTGGGTGTGAATTCTGGTGGACTGGATATTCAGTGGGCAGATATTGGGACTCCAGCATAATATGCTGGTGGGAGGGGATGGGTGTGGGGAGTTCTCCTAGCTGCCTTCGAGTTATGGCAGTGCCCAGTGTAATTTCACTAAACAGGCTCAAGATCAGGCCACCAGGGCACTGGTTCTCCTTCTACCCTGTACCAAGAACTTTTCCCTCAGCTCCGTGTCCTAGTCTTGCTGGACAGGCTCTTTGCTGCTTTTGGAATGGCTCTCTAGGAGGCCCATTGCTTCTTGCAGTTCCACTCCCAATGCTAGGATCCAAATCCAAGTCCCAAGTCCCGAGTCCCAAATCTGCAGTCTATCAATGCTCTAATTCCTAATGCCTTCACCTACCCTTTGTCATTGTGATTACTGTTGTTTCCTTATAGATTCTGTGCCTGCTTTTCCTCAGTGTTTGCTTCTGGAGACTAGGTGAATTCCTAATTGCTCTTTGGGGAGGATCTGAATCTTACCCTTACCAGTATCCATCTTGACAGAGATGTCTTTTTTAACAGCACTTAACAGGTATAATACTTACTTAGTGAATCTGGTACTTTAGAGAGTACTGTACACTTTTTAAGTAATATATGTATATATATATATATATACACATAAATAAATACACACTCATATTTCACAAAAATCTTGTGAGGGAGTAACATTAAGAAATTGCAACACAGAAAAGGTAAGAAGCTTTCTGAATGTCACAGAATAGTATGAAGCACATGCCTACATGTGCTTTAGGATTATTTAATATTAAACCAATCTGAGAGTTCACTACTTGTACTAGTCTTAATGCAGGAATGAGGAACAGAAACTCACAGAGTAACTTTTTAAACTTCATACCACTAGTAAGTAGTAGAGTTGAGATTCAAAGACTGACTTTAGAGTCCTCACTTTTGTTATTCAACATTGAGGATAGAAACTACATTTGAGTCATCAGTTAGATAAAGCAGTGCTCAGTTTTTGTGGTCACCACTGAACCTGCTGAAATTTGTTTGTATGGAGAGCCTCCTGTACTTAGAATAGACTATAAGTTCAATGCTAAAATGCATTTGGCTCACCCTTCTCTTCCACCATGTATGCAGATATTCTATCTGTATCCCACTATCTTCTCTAGTCTATGGTAAATGAAATCTCTTCCTAACATTATGCTGAATATAATCCAGACTCAATCACTACATTGACCCTCAAAGATGTAGGTCTGAGATAGGCAAGGAGATTCTGTAGGTATAGGATTAAGGCAAGAATGTTAAATTTACGCAGATAAGAGTTCTGCTTCTAATTGCTTCTTTTACTAGAAGCTGTATATCCTGAATAAATTACATAACTCTTTCAAAACTCAATGTCTTCATTTCTATAATGGGGATACTACCACCTCCCTTATAGGACTTTGTAGAGGGTTAAATGCATAGTGCTTAATAAATGATAGCACTCCTACTTCACTAGCTAGGAGGGTAAAATCTGAAGACATCACATCTAGCAAGGGATGAGTCATGATCTATTGAGGGGTAAGCATGGAGAAAGCCTGCTGCATTGCTGCCTGGGCTCCAGCTTTCTCTGGGGAATTGCTGGCTTGTGTCTGCCTGTGTTCTTAGTACAGAAAGGAAAATCTCAGGACCCCTGCTGTGTGATTATCCTACAGATCATAACACTGAGAGAATTTAATAAGAAAGCCCCCACTTTGGCTCCACATTTAAGCTGTGTTCTTTAATCCAGATTCTGCAGCAATAAAGATCAAATTTTAATTCCTGTCCAGCTGTTGAGTCTATTTCACAACCATTTGTAGAATTTGGCACCCCTCCCATGGAAAGGGTAGGATTAGGCTCCCAAAGAAAATTCTAACAGTAGCTATTATTATAATGATACTTCTGATTCTATTATTTATTTTGAAATGTTTTGCTCATGTTGACTTTTACATTTTGAGTGTTTATATAGCATTTATATGGCACATTCAACTACTTTTATGTTCCTTAGGTTGTAAATCTCATAGAACAGGAATTGTGTCAGTAAATTTAGCTGTATTCAAGACTGAATAGAGTGAAATTGATCCTTCAAAACTTGAGTTTTGGCAATGGGAAACAAATTTTCAAAAATTTCTTACTTTTGGTCTAATGGCTAGAACTGTAACAACTGATATTCTATAAAATAACAGAATATGCTTGCTTTGAGGAATTACTTTCTATGCTTCCTAACCTCAAATTTTACACACTTACCTTATTACATCAGTTTCTTTAATTCTGTTTTTTGCAACAACATCTGGAGGAATTGTTCTCCAAGCAAAGTTCATGGGCCACACAAAGATGCCTCTTTGGAAGTTGTCCACTGTCATGTAACTAATCACGGAAAAAACCCAAAAGTATTACCTCAGTTCTTGAACCTCCTTATATACTTCATCAACCCCAAGCCTGTCTTACTCAAATGAATGAAACAAATGCTTTTGCAGATGATTTTAGACTATTGCAAAATTTTGATAACATTTCAAGAAAATTTTAACTACACTCTGAATTAGTGACTAATTGGCTAAACTGCCTATTTTAATGTATACTTAAAACATAATGTTCTGACTACTGTAGAGGAAAAAAAAAAAACCTTAGGACTGACTTTTCTACAAAAAGAAAAGCTAAACTTGAGGAAAATAAATAGTTTGATTTAGCAAAATATAAGCAAGAAAAATCTGGAAATGAGTATTAAGATTTATTGGAATTAAGAATTTCTCATGATCAAATAAACTATTGGGTTCATCTGCTCTGATCCTAAGATATCTATCATGTATTCCCAATTATTTAGTGAGTTAACTGGTTTTTTCTTAGGTTTACAAAAGCATACTTTAGGAGAATGACCAATACTTTCTGTTGCTGCCAGTTAAAGATTTATTTAGAACTATCTCGCGGAATACAGCAATATTACCTCATATCCTTATCATTGATGACTTCAATTACTGGACAGGCTACTTTTTTTCTACTTAAATAAACTCTTTCCAGAAGAGGTTCCAACCAACCAATGTTACATTCCACGTGAGAATCTAAAAATGTCAATACATCACCTAGAGATACCAAAACAAAAACAAAAACAAAAAAAGAAAGAAAAAGAAAAGGAAAATGAAATATATTGAATGTGTGAACTTCATGCCCAAAGGTCTTAGTTTTTGTTCCAGAGAGGTGACTGTACTCCTCACTCTTCTCATTGTACACCTGGTCTCTATAATTTCATCCTAAAATGTAATAAATGAAATTTTGTCTCTAGCAGTACTGTGAGGCAAGTATAAATTATGTTTGAAAACATTCATAAGTCATTTAGAATGGGTAGCAAGACGCCTAAGGGAATTGTTAGAATTAAAGATAGTTGCTGGTGTGTGCAGGTAAAGTAGCAGCTATGTCAGTTGCCTCTGAAGGAATGCAGTCCATATGCATCCCAAGAACCCCCGTTTGCATCCTGAGTCCAGAGGAGATGGAATAGCAAATGTGATCAATGAAACAAAAATAAAATATACTGCTTCTTTTTCCTCACTCTTTCTGCCTGCCTGCCTATTTGTCTTCATTCCTGCTTGCAACTTTCCTTTTTTTAAAAAAGGTGATTGCTTATGTTCCTTCTAAGGAAAATGAATCCCATGAACAATGAGGTGGAGGACTAGGACTCTATTATGCAGACCAGGAAGAATTTGCAATGACAAGTTTGGCTTTAGGAATGATGAAGAGGAAAAATAGCTACACATAATAAGGTTTAAAAGAAATTAAACTGGAGGAACCAGAAAGACTAGTAGAGAATGTTAAAAGAATTATAGGCGTGGGAATGGGGAGCTGCTTAATGGGTATAGACTTTTAGTTTTATAGATGAAAAACTTTAGTAATGGGCTGCACAATGGTGTAAAAATAATTCACTCTACTGTACTGTATACTTAAAAATGGTTAACATGGTAAATTTTGTTACGTTTATTTATCACAATTTGAAAAAAAAGAGAGGAGAAAAATAAAAAAGAAAAAACCCTTGGAGGACAGTGATATTTATTAAATGTTCTTCTCTTTTCTGATAACTGAAGTAACACTCTCTCTCTCCAGAAAAAATCTGAGGAGCATCTAAAGTGTTCCAAATGATTTTATACAAGTGAATTGCATATGTGTGTATGTACACATTTGTGTATGCATATGGTTAATAATAACTTGAAGACTTTGGCCTTTAGTCCCTGGCCGATATCCCAAGTTAGACTTCAGGACAGTTTGAAGCTAGCCTTAGACAAAGCTGTTATTAATGCCACTGAGACCATCTTTTTGCTTGTTTCCAAACTCAATCACTGGTCCCTCACTAAAGCTGAACAGAAATTGAAAACAAATGTTTTTAAACTTTATAACAATTTTCTGGAGAAATTTAATATCTATTGACTATTTCAGATAGAAAGATACATGTATACACATGCATATATATTAAACATAATAAAATAAATTTCTATATTTCTACATGCATGTGCATATATAATTATGTGTATTTATAGCTTCCTATTTTAATTATAATTTGCAATAGACAGGTGCACAAACTTGGAAATTAAAATTTAAAAAGTCCTGTGATACTTTAAGAAACAACTCTTCACTGGATAGGTTGAAAAAAATTAAGATGTACATAGCTGGGATTTTTCAAACTGAGATCAATGATCCCTTAGTGAGTCATGAAAGAAATTTAGGGAGATTCCCAGAATCTAAAGTATCATATATATATATAATATATACATGCATATTAGAATCCATTGCACATATTATTTTATGAAATTTGTACTGTAGTTATATATGTAACCTATATATGTATAGGTTGTAATGTAAAACTTATTTCTTAACATGAGTATGGTCAAAATATCAAAATATTGGGAAAGTTCTAAAGCAAAAATGAGCTGATGTGCTCAATAGTACACTGAATAAGAAACAAATTTATATTTGTACTAAATTCAAATAAATTATTTAGATTTAGTTTTACTAAATTCAAATAAATTATTTTGTGGTTATAACTATTGTACTTAAGCATGCTAATTAGGCAACTGTTTCGGTCAAGCTCAAGTTAATTACATTTCTTCTGAAGACAGCTTTTCATGTTGTCTAACAGTTTAGGCTACACTAGAGAACCTTACTGGCATGGATTATGCAGGCAGAGAGAATATTTTTATAAGCAGAACATTTCTGTTCCTTTACTCATTTGTTTTCTCCACATAGATGTCTAATTTTAATCTCAAACTTATATGGACAACATCAAAACTCAGTTTCAATCCAAATACATGTTCCTTTTATCATGGCTCCATGATCCATCAGGCTCTTTTTTTTTCTCCTTTCCTTGTAATTCTATTACATCATGGTAAGTCCTTAGGCTCCATGTCTACAATATATTCTTATTTATTTATTTTAAAAGGAAAGGTGTAGGCAGGAATGAAAGCAAGTAGACAAGCAAGCAGAGAGAGGAGGAAGAATCATTTTCACTTATTTTTTATTTTAGTATACAAATTAATTTTTTCCCTTGGCCCCAGGATGCTAATCTGGGTCCACAGGATATATGTGAACTACGCTTGGTCAGAGGCAGGGGACCTAACCACTACTCCACCAGGGAATGCTTTCAATACATTCTAAATCTGATTCACTCTCTTCATCTGCCCTGGAGGCTTCCTGGTGCCTGGATAACTACAATAGGCTCTTACATTGCTTCCCTATTTTTCTCATCTTCCTAATATTCTCTACAAAGTGACACTAGTAAGTTTTTCAAGTATAAGTCAGTTTTATTCTTTTTAATGTTTGTCACTAGCTTCACCTTATACCAAGAATAGTTCCTACACTCCTTAAATGATGCAAAAAGTCTACGAAAGTTTGCCTTTGCCTTTATCCCCAAATGAATCTCCTGCCACTCTCCATAGTCAGCCTCATTATCTACAATAAACTTATTTTTTAAACTAGAATATAGAAAACATGTTTCTGTATCAAGACATTTGCACTTATTTCATCTGCCTGGGAATGTTCTTCACCCAGATCTCAGCTCAAAAGTTGCTTACTGGCACCATTTCTTGACCCTGCTGTTTTTGCATTTGTGTAATTACTGTCCAAAGAAATCAAACATAGAATTTTATTTCATTTTTCCAAATACAGTCTATGATTAAGAATCACAACTGTCATTGCAATACCAATTTTAGTGTGACATATTTGCTACTAAAATTTTCCATTACAAAGAAAAGAAATTTGTTAGTAATCTACTGCCTTAAGAAAAGTTACATACTTGGGGTCTAGTCACAATGAAGTAAAACTCAGGTGAAAAGATAATTTACCATGAGAAAGTGCTTGAATCCAAGCTGAGGAGGCTGAAATGCCACCACTTAAAGGGGAAGTTGTAGTTAAACATATAGAGGCAGTAAAATATAGTATATAGTAAAATATATAGTAAAAAAAAATTGAGTAAAGTGTGCAGATTTTGAAGCCAAGTTTTCTGGGTTCCAATCCTGGTTCATAACTTACTAGCTGGGAGGTGAACAAATCATCACCTCATTGTGCCTCTATATCCTCATATGGAAAATGAGGAAAATGACTGTAGTTATTTCATAGAGTTATTGGCAGGATTAAATCAGTTGTAATAGCAAGTGTTTAGAATGGTTCCTCTTACATAAGATCAGCTATTATTATAAGGTATCAATCCTTCCATACAAGGATATGAAAATGAACCAAATATATCAATTTTAGAGTAGTCATGGATAGAAAAGTTTTCCCTCCTTCCATCTACCCAGCAATTCCCACACACTAAAAGGAAGTGAGAAAAACAATGAATATTTCTCTTTGGGAAGACAGAAAAGGTTATAGCAAGAACAAAGATTGTAAAAGAATTAAAACATTCTAAAGTCCTCAAATGCTGATGGTGTCAGGGCAAAAAGGTTTGAAGGGTTTTCTAGTGGTCAATTCTGATGATATATACACTTAATTTTGGGGGGCCATAAATTTATAGTGATGGGGGTTGTACGAAATAGAATGATGTGACTCAGTTTTGAATAGCATCGTTTTAGGTGTTTGACTAAAGACTGCCTTCTTCTAGTTATTTAATCCAAAGCTAGTTTCTGGAACTTTTATCTTTCTCCCATAGACTAAGCATTCTTTTTTTAGAAAGACAAAGGCCTTGAGCTCTGGGTACTGGATCAAGAATCTAGCATTAATTTTTTACTTAGTTAAATGATGAGTTGGAAACATACTAGAGGGAGGATAAAATGATGCTTTAGTTTTGAAAGTTTTTGGAATCTTCCTTGACCTAAGCCCTGTCCACTAGCTCCACATCAAGGATCTCTGTATGTGTGCTCTCCCACCCATTAAATTTCTGGTCTACATCATGGGTGTGTCTGTCTTGTACTCAGATTACCTAGTCAGTCTAGTCAGTTTTGGGAAAGCTATAATTCACACGGCCACACATGGAAGGGGCATAAAAAGGGAAGAGGAAAAAGAGGAGTAAGAGGGGCAATGGGGGCGTGGGGAGAGAGAGATTGATTTCTTTTACAAGTGAATACCCACTCATAAAAGAAGGACTTACAGAATCAGAAAGACAATTTTTCAACCTTTAGTGCAACCATTGATTTAAGCAACAATCATCAATAGATAATAGATTATTGGATAAAATGCTATGAGGAAAACGGGATATTTACATAGAACAAAGCATTTCCCCACAATTCTTATTTCAGGAAGAAAAATCTAGTTGTCAACATATTAACCAAAGTTTCAAAATTAGTGTCAGCACAATCTGATGCCATATGGTTCTTTATTTGAAACAATAACTATATAATTCCTATCATCCATGTGATATAGGAACATATGTATATATATTCCTATCACATATGTGTATATATATATATATATATATATATATATATATATAATACATATAGTAATCAGGCCCAAAACATTTATCCTGTAGGTAACATGAGAAACAGCGAGAAAATTTCAGAACATGGTCAACTGAACAAAACAAATGACCCAGACACTTAAAAAAAATTAGTGGTATATAAACAAAGTGTGTGGAATTGACTATTTTAAACTGAAAGACAATGGAACCCAAACAAACAAATGTGGTGCAGGAATCTTAATTAGCTTTCTAATTTAAAAAGAAATAATTGTTAAAAAACAGTATTTTGAAAGCAATGAGAAAATTTAAAAAGAGCATATGTTAGGTGATATCTAGACTTGAAAGTGTGAGAGAGTATCTCTATCCTTTTGACATGCCTGCTGAGGCACTTAGAGGTGCAGTGCTGTGATATCTGTGACTGTATTTTTAAAGGTTCAGGGGAAAAAGTATCTATAAACATGTGTCTGTGTAGGTGTGTGATGAAGAATATTACAAAAGGTTAAATGATGGATATATGAGAGACTGCTGTACTGTTATTTCAAATTTGCCACATATTTGAAAAATTTAAGCTAAAATAGAAATGCAATCAAAGCAAACATAATTAGTTTCTTACCTGTTGCTTTCTGGGCTCCTGCCAGTCTGGCTCTTATTAAACCATGTCTCTCTTTGAGATGAAGAATTCGAACTTTTGGAAACTGAGACATGTATTTATCCAACTTATCTTTTAGGTAGTCTATATCAAAGAAAGGATTGACAAGAATACACTTTTAACTAACCAGGCCCAATTCCCCAAACAATAACATCCACTAAATTTTATTCCTTGGGCCATGGTTTAATTTCCTGATGTCATTTTTTAGGATGGATTTTTGAATGAGTTCAATACTCAAAGCTGTCTGTTTTCTTAAAACCCTAATCCTTCTGTTTAGTGTTGCCAAGTTACACAGAGGATGACCCATCTTCTCTGAGTATCTGTCAGAATATAAAATATTTACATTTAAAGAAATAAAGTTTCAGTTTCTATACAAACATCCTTATTTGCAAAGACCCCTCCAAGACCTAGTGAAGAGTCTAGGCAATGTGTGCAAATGAAAACACTTTCAAAAGAAAAATATTGCAATTGCAATTGGTTAAGACTACTGTCACTTCCTAATATGACATCCCTTCTACTGTCCCTCCTCTCTTGTTAGATGGCCATTGTAGATATTGCTAAGTAATATTGTTGGGGTTTTGTGGGTTTTTTTATGATGCAGTCATTTCATGTGTATTTAAACTATTGGCAATTATTCCAGGTAGGGATGGCGTCTAGGAATATACAAATTGGACTACATTGAACTAAAAATCTTCTCCACAGTGAAAGAAACTATCATTATAATGAAAGACATCACACTGAAGAAGATATGTGCACATCATATATCTGACAAAGGTTTAATAGCCAAAAAATATAAAGAACTCATAACACTGAATGCAATAACACAAACAATTCAATGGATAAATGAACAGAAGATCTAAACAGACATTTTTCTAAAGAAGATATACAGATTGCCAAAAGCTCATGAAAAGATATTTGTCCTCTCTTGTTACTAGGGAAATGCAAATCAAAACCACAATGACATATCACTTCACACTTATAAGAGTGGCTATAATTGAAAAGACTGGAAATAAGACTTGGAGAGGACATAGAAAGAAGGAAACTGTTATATAAGCTATTGGTGAGATTGTAAACTGATATAGCCATTACAGAAAACAGTAGGGATATTCTTCAAAAAAATTAAAAATAGAAAAATCCATATGTTTTCTGACCTCTGGGTATTAACCTACAAAACAAACAAACAAACAAACAAAAAAACCAATAATTCAAAGAGGTAATATGCTTGTACTTTAAAAAACCACTTCTTAAAGTTTTTGACTAGTTTTCCTTAGGTATCTCACTGCTCTTGAGCTCAGCATGACTGTGGTAAGGACATAGACTGAGGAAACTAGCTCACATCATTGTAGTCATAACCAAAGTTATGTTATTGTATTAATGATGCTGTCTTGTTGCTATTATTTTGTAAAAATATCTGAAGTGGGTTACATTTTGGGAAGTTGTAATGTTCTGGTTATAGAACCACTGGCAGTCATGGGACCACTTACATACACAAATTATTTAACAATTCAGTGTGATTCCTCATTGTAATCAATAAAAAACTAATGGAAACTGTGATGGATTCTGCCTTCTCTAACTCTGCTTTAATCTTGCCTCTCTAGTTTCATTGGCTATTTGTCTTGTCTACACTTAACTGAACATATAATATGCTTTGCTTCTAAGGAATAAACTATAGGCCTTCTTCCATGTTTTTTTTTGTTTTGTTTCCCTTAGAGTCTAACTCTAACTCTGGTTATTACCAGTAGAAAATAAATCCTATAAATTATGAGGTATTTATTTAGTAGATTCCATAAAAACATATTTATACAATTGTGGATAACTTCTTCAGCTCTTTGGAACATCGAAGTACCAGTCGAGGAGCTATAGTTAGAAAATCACATCTATGTGGTTGAGAAGTTACAGCTGACAGAAAGTCTGAGACAGCTAACTGAATAGGGCCTGAATGACAGAGATCATTTTCTATACCCATAGATACCTCTAAGGCACCACAGGAAACAATGATTTGAAGCTTGCAAAATTTTTATACTTCATACAATTACACTCTAATGGTGCCATCCATCCAAACTGCTGTTGTATCCTATCAAACTTAGATTTTCCACAAGTATTTTTCTTACCTTTGGTGCTGAAGTCATCTACCAGCAGAATCTCCTTGATGAGGTGTGGAGGAGAGCGATTGAGAACACTGTGAACAGACCTCAGGAGTGTAGACCACACTTCATCCACAAAACACATGATGACACTGGTGGTAGGGAGATTATTATGAACTAGCTGCTCTGCACACCTAAAGCCAGAACACAAGCAGAGCACAAGTGATGTGCTAACAAGATCCACAGATGGTTTTAAAAGTTACAGACTGTTGGTATTTGTATATACACGTACATTCACTCTATCTAATAACTGTCTATATGTGCATACATCTATTCCTTATCTTTCATACATTAATGGCAATTGTACCACATACTTTTTCTTAGGGAGGTGTAGAAGCAAACTAAAAGAGAAGAGGAAGAATAGTAAGGAACTGTAGTTGCTATAAGAGGACTGGGAATGGAAGACATGAGAACTTCTTGTGGAGGTGTTAGGCTGCAGTGGAAAGGACACAGATTTGCAGGTAGTTAGACACTATACTGATTCTCAAAACCCACATTTCTTAGCTATTTACCTCTATCTTACTTAATCTCTCCATGGCTCAATTTCCTCCTCTGTAAAATGAGGTAAAGATTCTTATTCAAGAGTTTACTACCTACTGGGAATGCTCATAAAATGTCTAGCCAGTTCCTGACATAAGAATTCACCAAATGGTAGCTATTATTATCCTAATTAGATTATATACCACAAGAGAACATTCTGACTTATTTAATGTTACTAAGTAGTTTATGATTACCATTCCAACTGGCCTTCTGCCATGCATCCAAGAAAATAGTCTTTCTCTCACTCTCTATGGGAATGTATTTATGGAACTATGGATGCCAAATAATTAACCTCTTCAGATTCTCGATCTATTTAGGAGTTCCTTATGGAGACTCTTTCAGGTTCAGAGTAGCTACAGTTGAAAGCATTTTGCTGGCATAGAAATGAGAAGAGGTTACAGTGGGAACTGGTAATCAGGTGGCTTGTAATTGGCCTTGATGTTTCTCCATGCCCTGCAGAGCCGGCTGTCTCACTGCTGGCATCATTCCCTCTGCTGACTGTGTTACTCTTCACAGACAGTGCCCTGTGGAGGCCATTCTTCTCTCACAGCTACTGCTAGCAATGCCATAATGAAATTATGATGAATACAAATAAATGTTGTAGGCACTATGTATTATTCTAATTTAAACCTCAAACCTATAGTATCTCTTACTTTTTTTAATAGATGAATAATTGAAATCATGGAAACTAGTATATAATTCTACAGTTACTTGACTTAGTTGGTACTTAAACTTTGGTTGAGTCTGAATCCAGAAATGCCCATTCAGGAAGTCTCCAATCCACAAGAATAAAAGCAGCTGGCAGCAGATGTGGCATTTTGGGGGGAGCAGGTACATTTGCCTCATAACATAGTTACACTTTGCTCAGTTCATAAATAAGAAATAGGGAAGAGTGACAACCACTTTGCAGACCACTTTATAGTTGGTAAAGTGCTATTAGGAACATAATTAAATTCAATCTTTATAGAACTGCTTGAGATACATATTGTAATACTCTTCTTCATCTAGAGCAAACTGAAGCTTGAGAAGTTAAATGAGTGACACATTATTCACCTCAACAGCATATATGAAAATGTGAACAAATAGTTTTCATTCCACTGCGCTGTTGATTTTTCTGCACTGAAATCATGCGTTTTGGAATTAGATAAATTGTCAATTTCTTTCATTGCTGGCTTGGATAAAGTGTAAAACTTTTTTGAACTTCAATTTGATAACCACAAAGCAGAGAGCAAGAATCAAGATTAAATGCAAATAGCACATAAAACTAACCTAAATCATATCTGACATGTAACAAGTACTTAAGGAATGATAGGTAAACCAAGTCTATAATTTAATGGTTTTCTAAAATCGTTGGTTTTAATAATTTATGAAACATTTGAAAACATACACATGCAATACCCTGTTCCAGAACATAAATTCAGGGGTTCTGAGTAGAACTTGAGAATCTGTATCTAACAAACAAAACAAACAGAATGACTATCAACAGACAAAAAGATACCCACAAATTGTGAAAAAGTCAGTTTGGGAATTTGAACTCTAAGACAAAGTTGTTTCAGTCTCATTATTTGTGACTAATCATTACGCGTACACACACACACATACACACACAGTATGTGCTAATTGGAGTATGTTCTGAATCTTCAAATGAGGTAAAATCAAAATAATATATCTTAATACAGTATCTCATGTTAACATAAATAGTAGGCAGCCTAAACCAATCCATTCTATACCAAAGATTTATGCATTGGCAGAGCTGAATAACAGAGATGTCCTGCACTGCATTTAAGGGCTGTATTAATTTCCTGTGACTACCATATGATTGTCAAAATTTTGCTTTAAGAGTTCCTTCATCAATTTATTACTTTCCTCTCACATTTTACTATGAAAAGAAAGAAAATACAAGGCCACACCTTTAGCACTTTGCTTGGAATTCTTCTCTGCTAACTATCCAAGTTCATTACTTGCAAATTCTGCTTTCCATAAATTTTAGGACCTACTTTGCCAACATTTCAACCACTGTATTACAGAAATTACTTTTTTCCATTTTCCAGTAAAATGTTTTGCATTTTCTGAGCTCTTAAAAGAAGCAATTAGAATGCTCATTTTTCTAACTACATTCTGTTCAAGACAACGTTTTTTTCAAAGATAAAAGAAGCTTTCTTTACTGTATTTCTTGCTTCCTTTTAAGCCCTCACCAACAGCATACTTTACATCCTATTTGTGCCAACAATTTCTTGAAGGTGATCTATGTTTTCTTTTTCCAGCCTCTGACCATTCAATATACTATTAGATATTTGTTACAGCGACTCCACTTCCTGATGCCAAAATCTACATTATTTTCCTGTGACCGCTATAAGCAATGACCACACATGTCATGATTTAAAACCACAGAAAATCATTCTTCAACAGTTCTGGGGGCTAGAAATCAGAAATGAAGGTTGACAATAGACTCTACTACATTTTGAGTCTCTGCGGAAAATTGTATCTTGTCTCTTCCTGTTTCTGCTGGACTTCAGTCTCTGCTTTTGTCTTCAGATCATTTCTCCAATGTGCTGTGTGTGAAAATGCCATCTGACTCTTCTGTATAAGGATACACTATCATACCAGAGCTTCCTGGAAAATTCAGGAAAAACTCTTCCTTTCAAGACCCTTAATTATATCTTTTTCCAAGTTCACAGGTTCTGAGGATTAGAATTGAACATATTGTTGGAAGGTCATTTTTTTTTTCTAGCCTTATAGCCTGCCACAAAGACTTAATAAGGTGGAGCTTCTTAATACACTTTTTTTTGGAGTAAGAGAGTTGGCATATCTAATATTTCATTGAATGATAAATGTTCTCTCATCCCTCAACCAAGGGTAGCTTTACTTTAAATTAACAGAAGTATTGAAATAAGGAAATGTTTTTTTCTGCACTTGTATCTTCTTTGAATGCTAGAAATTTATATTAAGACCTTAGAAGGATTCATCAGTATCAAATGATATGATACAAAATTAGAATTATAATATTAAATCAATAATGGAAAAGAAAAATAATTAGAAAATAAGAGGTAAGAATATGAATCAAAGGATTTCCAAACATTAAATTAAAGATTGCAGTATCTGATTGTGTAATTACCAACAATGCCAACCACTGAAGGATAATTGGTACTAGACAAACTTTAAGCTCTGGGACATTTTTCACAATCTCTAAAACTATTTCTAATAAATGAGACTCTTACTTTCAGCATTTTGGTTGATGACTATCAAGACCAGAGAATAAAGTTTCCCAAGGAGAGGGTATGGGTGAGGCTAGAGTATAATGAATTTAGAGTAAAAGGTAGATGAGAGGCTGGAGACTCGTAGACTAATATGGAAGGAACTTAGAAAGACATTAGATAGTTAGGTGGGATGTAAAAATTTGTCATCTTAGTTCTCTCCTAAGTAAAGAAGAGCAGAATCACATTGATAGGCTTCAGGAAAGCTACAAATAGAACTGAGAGTTAAATAATTTATAATTGGTAAGATTATTGTTAAAGCAACTCTTTCTGTCTCATGAAACAGTAAACTCTCCTCGTTTAACCTATCACTCATGAGCTTTCCCCCTTCAGTCTCATTCTCTTTCCCTTTCTTTTCTTAATCTCTAAATAGAAAAGTCTAAGAGCTGGGTGCTAGTCTTTATTTTCTTCTATGTACAATGTCAGTATATCATCTTATTCATGCCTACAACTGTAAGTATTATATCTTCCAAATGTATATCCAAGTCAAATTTCTCCTCTGTATATACATTCCAGACTTACATGTTCAACCAACTAGATGACATTTCTTCTGGATGTCTCACAGGCAATTTAAACAAGTATGTGAAGTGGAAATCAGAAAGAGGGTAAAACTAAGATGACATCCATATTTTTGCAGCAAGGTGGGCAATGGTATAATAATTAGAAGGGAAAGGCAGAGGAACTGATTGGATCAGATGAAGCAAAATAAAGATTTCCACTTCACATACCATCTAGTTCTTCAGCTTCTATCATCTTTTTCTGGGATTATTGCTAAAGTCTAACAGTACTCTCTTTCCACTCTTCACCACATTCAGATTACTCTTTTTTAAAATCCTTTAGTGAATTCCTATGGAATACAGTGAAAAAATCCCTAAATTCTTGATCATAGCCTAAAGTACCTAATATGATGTGACTCCTGTACATCTTTGAAAATGCCTGTATATGTCCTTATATTATTCCCTCACACTCCACCTACTCCCATTAACCTTCTTTCAGTTCTTTGAAAGATACTTTGTTGTTTCCCTAATTTCTAGTATGACTGTTACCTCCCCATGTCTTAGGGCTGTATTATTCTATTTATTTAAGACTTTGCTTTAAGTACTGGCTTCATAGAAAAGTCTTTTATGACTTCGCTATAGATATTTAGCTAAGCCTATATTTCTTCTTTTTTTTTTTTGTTTTTACAGTCACTTGTATTTTTGCCATAGCAATAATTTATTCATTTTATTTACTTATCTTTTGCATTCAGAATTTCCTGAGGGCAGGAGAAATCTGCCTTGCCTACTATAGTTATAAATAAAAAATACTTTGGGAAGAGTTAACCAAGCAGGTTAATTCAAGTGAATCATCTAATAAATTAGTAAATTTTGGTGTCTTTTAGAAGGAAATTTTAAGACATCTGTGCTAGTCAGCATGAAATTGGGGGTATAAAAGGCTGTCAGAAATTTGACAGACAGGAAACCCACCTCCACTCACCAAATATCTCATCCTCCATTCCCCTCAACTTCTCCTGGTGCCTTAATTTCACCTTTGCAACAAACAATCTCAATAAAATTCCTAGAAGGCAAGACCGTGACTACCATGGGCCTGGTAGCAGGCAGGGGACAAGGGAAGGAAGGAGTTAACAAGGTGGTGATAAAGGTCCCTCTGGTGGTGGATGTGGTGTGAAATGCATACCAACTGAGTTGCAAATTCAATATCCTAAAAAGGATATAGCAATGTAAACAAAATAAAGAGTAAAATAGTTAAAGCATGTGAAGCACGTTTAAAAAAAAATGAAAAAAAAGAAACCCATTTGGGTAGATGAAGAAGGATTTCAGTAGATGTTAATACCCTAGGAAATAAGCAGTACTTCTGTCAATTGCTCAGAAGCATCTATTTTAGATGGGTAGGGTATCACATTGAAGATGACTTCATGGCAGACTATATTGTACAGTTCAAATGGGCAGCTTTAAAGGATGATGTGGAGGAGTACAAAGATGTGAGAGGTTTCAAAACAAAGTTCTGGAATAGGTTTTGATTTGGCTGACAGAGTCAGGTCAATCTGACATTTTTAGGTAACTAGTGTCCTGCATTACTAAACAGGTTAAGCATGTTTTCACATGTCTAGAAAAACTAGCATCCTTGTTTTGTTCAAAGGTGAAGTGAGCCAGCCTCGAAAGGCTTTCAGTATTAACCCTTACACCATTCCTACATATCGACACTCATCTAGTATCTGCAGGTTCTAAAAATTATTTCAAATGATCCTACAGTGGCTGAACTAGAGAGAATGTCCTTGCTTCCAAGTTTATTTGCCCAATGGAAATCTTATTTCCTGCTAATATGGGGGCTGGGGGATTTATAGGGAGAGTCCAAGCAAGGTATCTCTGGATTTCTAATCTACTTTGAGATTAAGAAATTATATTTTATTCTATATGCCCACTGAACACACAAGTTAAGTACCTAGAATCTGGAGGTCCCATGTCTCCTCAAAAACAAACCCAATCTGTTTTGTTTGTGTCTAGACTTAGATGATTATATCCAATTCAAGTACTAAAAGCAAATGGGGACTCAAACATGGAGCTTTTCCTGTCCTGCACAGAGTAAAATATATTACTGTGGCAGGAAAGAAAAAACTCTATACTTCAGAAGGATACGAAGTTTGGGGACTTTCTGAACTTTATGAACTGAAGGATCATGGACAAGTCACAAAAGTTTCCAGAATTTTAGTTTCCTCATTTAGGGTGAAGATTACTCTTTCTCCATCACAGGAGGCCTGTGAAGGTTTGATGAGCTAATAGACATAAAAATACTTTGTAAACTCTGTGGTAAAACAAAATAAAAAAAGGGTGAGAATTTAGAATTATCCACGATGCAAACAGACACATTTTGCAGGGTGCTCTGCCCTTTCCCAAGCAGGCCTTTAATCCAAATCTCTCAAGACTCATCATTTATCAAGAGACACAGAAAGTGATGTTTTTCACCTTCTTGGTAGTGTGTGCTGAATGCTTATCCACTAACCTGATTTGAATGTAGCCTATCAAATAAAGAAGGTTTCAAATCAGAAGATTCAGGGAATGATAACATTTTCTCATTTCTATGAATTTTTCATTCTATTCCAAGACAGTCACAATGTACTATATGGGTCAAGTCTCAGTCTTCTCAGGTTTGAACAGAAGGTCAAGGAGAATATTTTCTCAACTTCTATTTGCAATTCAACGACTGCCTTGATAGGAGCCTTCCAGGGCCCTTTACTCCCCAAGCTCTGGTATCTTCAGGAAGATCAGAAGGAGCATCTAGCTGCAGAGCTCTGTCTGAAGTTATATACACTTTTCTCTAAGACCATAGAATTGTGGGTGTTTCTTTTTCTCTCAGTGATAAGGTATGATTATATAATTTATTGAGGTGTGAAACTTTACTCCTGTGTATACAGTATTGTAAACCAATGGTAATTCAATTAAAACACTTTTATTTTGCTTTTATGTTTTGTTCTTTCTAGGGTAGACTTAGCCCTCACTTTCCATCAGAATGGCCTGGATATTAATGCACAAAGTTTTAGTCATATTCACCACCTCCACTTCAAAGGTTTTGGCCAACTGAAGGTTACTGTATATCCAGTCCAGGCTACTGATCTCAGACTTAGAAATGTAAACCACCGGTATCAACATTCATCACTTTGACAATAGTCTATTTTGAGCAGGCAGCTGTCAGAGTGAAACTGAATGGGAAAGAAGAGCAAAAAGGGTGTGATGTGGCAGAAATAGTCCTGGGTGGAGGTTAGGTCACCTGGGGGAGAGTTCTCTCCCTCCAGCATATGACCTTAGGGAAGTCACTTCCTCCTCGGCCATCTGTCACAGACAGGACTGTATTAGATGCTACTTGAAGCTTCATCGGGTATTAACATTTTGTGACTGGCTATGTAACTTCAGCCTCATTCACTCGCAAGTACTTTTCTCTGAATCAAGAAGCCACCTGAGAAAAGACAAATTCAATGATTCTATGGCTTTCAACTTTCACATTTTTCTACTAGCTCATTGAAGAACCTTAATAAGGGCTGTATTTAGTGCTGTGGTCTCATTTATACACACACACACACACACACACACACAAACACACACACACACACACGCACACATTACCACTATCCTTCCCCAGGACAATTTCTAACTCCCTCTCCTCCAGGTCACAGTCAAACTCTTCTGCCACATCTCAGGCCAGATTGCCCTTTCTCTCTTCCTGACTCCAGCAGTATCCTGTGCTTCTGAGTTACATTTTGCTTTGCATACCGTGACAGCAGGGACCATGCTCCAATGTTAGATTGTATAGTAGGAAACACAAATATTTGTTCACTGCTGAGCTGCGGTTGGGGGTCGTTTTAAAGAATTGACTTTACTTAGTGCTGTGTAGACAGTGATTTCCTATACGTTTTCTCTCTGACTAGGTACCTGGCATGTAAAACCAATTCCCTCAGACACCTGTGGCCTAGACAAAAATAAGAGAGCTGTTTTCATGTCTCCCAAAGTCCTATGAGGATAAGAAAACACAGGAAGGAGGAGCTGCACCCTGTGGAAAGAGAACTGGAATTAAATCCCAAAGTTGCTATTTACTTGCTGGAATAGCAAACATATCACTTGTTCCATTAAAGCCCTACTTTATCATCTGTAAAACAGATGAGGAGTAGAATATCTTTCATGGTGCTTCTGTGAGGATCAGTTAGAAATAAAAATATGTAAACACACATGAAATCTACAAACACACACATACACACACACATCACTGCCTGGAAGATATAGAAGCACTTTTATGGGTCTCAGCAAGGGAGAGAGTCCTCTATTCAGAGAGAGTCTTACCAAGCCTAGGTGGAGGTAATATGGTCACTCTAAGGGAAGAAGTAGCTGGGGTTGGGGAGAGAACCATTCTGGTGTAGTTGTTATTACTGAGAGAGGAAGAATCAGACTGAGGGTTGTATCCTAATTCTATTTGTACACTGTGGGTCCTTGGGCAAGTTACTTAACCTTTCTCTGTTGTTTTTCTTTATCTATTATAATGAGATAGCACTTGATCACTGTAGCAGGGCTACTGTAAGGATCAAACAAGATGAAAGCTGCCTGGAATGAGGTTTCCACTTCATGATAGGTAATGAGCAACCCACACATGGAGTGAAATGAACTGTTACCATCTGAAATTGCTGCCACAATCTGAAACTTCATCTTCCTTTTGAGTCTCAGTTTCTCTATAGAGAAAGTTGGGACAATGACACACCTGCTCAAAGAATGGCATCAAGAGTCAAATGAGAAAGCAAGAAGTAAACGTCCTTGTAAATACTAACATTCTCCCCACCATTCCTTCTCCCAAATGTCCATAAACCAACATTTAGAATGCAGCCTGATTCAGAAGATCATTTAGTTTGGAATAATATAGATTTTGTTTTGAACATAGAGAGCTGTGTAAAAAATCTCCTTTCATCTTGAAAATAAAAATCAAAGAAGAACTTCTAAACATGGCTAATTTTCCTGAATTTTCTGACCTTAAGCAAGAAATGCTTTTCCTCTTGAGAAGTTTTGTTCTCAATAGGTCAATTTAGAGCACGTCATAAGGAAGTGATTTCCTGGTATGAGGACACAGGTCAATACTATGGTGAGAACTTGATAACATTAGCCTGATGTTTAAATTGGAAACTGAATCAGATGTATAAAAAGAAAGTATAAACAGTTCAAATTCCTACATTTACTAACTACTTTCTCCTAAAGTATTTTTAGGTTTTTGGTAGTAATTAGGAGAAACAGCCACTGATTTGCTTTAATATTTCTCAGTTTTATATAATTCGGTATTGAACTCTCTCTGAATTCATAACAGAAATGTGATTTATGTTTTATATTCACCTACTTTTTCCTTATTATTCCTCTGTTTATGGGGGGAGCATGATAAATAAAAGTGTTGAAAGGCTCCATAATCATTTTTTTCTTTTAAAAGAGAGGTGCAGGCAGGAATGAAGGTGAGCACAGGCAGGCAGACAGGCAAGCGGCGAGAGAAAAGAGGGAGAAGTACTTAATTTATTTTATTGAGTTGTTCACCTTGGTTGTTCTCCCCGGCCCCTAGAGGTAAATCCTGGTTATTGGGATGTATGTGGACTGTGCTGGCCAAAGGCAGCTGATTGCTACTCCACCAGGGCGTACCAATCATCTTTTGACTATCTTGAGTCTTTTTTATGTCACAATCTGGTCTGCTCCTTAGAGATGAATTTTGCTTTTTATTTCCCACTTTCTGTCATGACTTTTCAGTGAAATTACACACTATGTGTGCTCTAATAAACACATTAACAAATATGTATGAATGTGTGCATATGTGCTCAGGAACACAAACACACATCAAAAACACCGTTGTGTTTCATACAATGATAGAGGTGTAAGCGATAAATAACTTTTTTTTTTCTTGATTCTCCTGATGGTCATAGCTTCTATGGTCAATTTTAGATAATATTCTCCAATCACTATTGGTCACAAAAGCAGTCTCGTTTCATCAATTAAAAGATTAATTGCCTGTAAAAACATATAATTTTGAACTTCATTTAACTTTATTTTCTTTCTCTTTGCTGTTGCTCCTCTTCCTCTAGAATTTCATTAGCTCCAATTTTGATCTAAGTAGGATTAGGAGGGTAGGGGACAGATAGAAAGGTTCCAGAAAGATTTTTGTCTCCTCTCAGTAATTTAAACTGATTAGTGGCAAACCTATCTTGCTTTCTGCTGCTTTCCATATGTAGCAAAATATTTTTTTTTTTTTTTTTTTTTGCTGTGTAGGAAAGAATCAAATTATTGGATGACAGTCCCAGTTATGGGTTCAGAGAAGAAAGACCAAGGTTAATTATTTTACTGAGGGACTTGCTAGTGTTCCACAGGAAAAGCAAAGTGTCACATTAAGCAATCGATTAATGTATGACGACACAGCAGTGGTAGAGGAAGAGTGCAGTAATTCTTGCATTTTAAAGCCTAAATGTTGGCAACAAACATTTCTTTGAGTCACTTGTCTGGAAATACAGATTCAGAAAGTACACTCTTAAAATATGTTAATTTTTAGAGTTCCGTCTTAACTAGGCTTGCAGATCAAAAGAGAAACTTCTCTAAGGAGAATAACCCAGTCTTTTCAGTAGATAGGCTCATGTTTGAAAAAAACCTGTGTGTGTGTGTGTGTGTGTGTGTGTGTGTGTGTCTGTGTATTGATTACTGCTGACTGAAATAAACTTTAATTTTAAGAGTAAGAATGTCAGGATTAGCTTTTTTATAAAGAAAGAATTCAATATGGAACTACCTAGAATGTATTTTACTTGGAGCATATTTTATTGGTAAAAATTCTAGGCAAAAATGAAATTGAATTTTACTTTCTGATGTACAACTGTCTTGTAAATAAAACAAGGTGATTTTACTCTTTTGATAATCAAAATATTAAAATTAAAAAGCAAATAACAATAATGATATACACAAAAAATAAACATGAACTAATGAATAGAGCATAGTGTTAGAACAAGATGTATTTATTCTAAAGTAGATACTGACATATATTCAAAATGAAAAATTTAGGGGACATTATTAATTTATAAAAAGACTCAATGCAAATTTCATTTGAAACTTCTTTCTCATTTATTTTTAAAAATAGATTTGATTTTTAAAAATCATTTCAGAGGAACATACCTTTATAACTATAGTGGGCAAATGTATGTCCTTTGCTTGCACAGCATGGGTGCAATGCACAGGGAGTACATAGTAAAAAGCTATAAGCTTCTGCAGGAAGCTTAATTTCAGAGTGGGTCGACCACAGTCTCAATGCTCTAGTTAGTGTACAGCACACAGCAGGAATGTCTGAGTAACACAGTGCATTAAGGGTCTCCGGAATTTAGAGATCACAGTCTTGTTATGGCCCAGGTAGAGATAAGTGATGTCAGTATAAAACATGTGGGATAAAGTGGTCAGGATCATAAAAGGTGGGGATGGGAAGGTGGTGGCAAAGGACCAGTTAATAAAAACATCATGGGGTGGAAATGAACTTACTATGCATATAAAGGTGATGAGGCTAACTTCCCTTGTGCTGAGGGCCCACAATGGGGAGAATGCCATGTGCTGCTGTACTACAAAGGGCAGAAGCAGAAAAAGTGGATGTAATGCTGAAGGTAGAAAGGAGTTCTTGTGTTGCTGGAAAATTCTGTGATTACTTAACAACCTTGTAGAAGTGGCTTTTTGGGACTAAGTAGCAAAAGGAGGGAAAGGCAGGCTTGAAAAAGAGAATCTGATTATAGGCCTAGGGCAGGAGAAGTTGTGTTATAATCCTGTTTTCAACATGTACCTCTTTTCAACATGTACCTCCTCTTAGCATATTAATTAAATTATTCTTAAGATATTAATGAGTAGTTAGTTATTATCTTTACTGGGAAAATCGAATTTAAATGACCATCCTAGCAGATCTGTGGTTTTTAGTCTTTATTTTGTTTAGTTCATTTTAAATGGACAGTTCTGTATGCCAGCAGTTACTGTATTCGTCTATATGGCGGGTTTGGGGAAAATGTAAAGGGAAATAAAGTAAATATTTCTCAGAATTCTTAAACTTTAAGGGTCTCAGTGGGATGCTACTATAGCTAATTTTGAGGACAATCCTATGGTTTCTTAAGGATTTCTCTTTCTCTCTCTCTCTCTCACACACACACACACATACTTACACACACACACACTCACAGATGCTTTCTTATTATATTCTATACATTTTTTACCCTTGTGTATACTTTTAAAATTTGTTGCCTTAAATATCTTATTGTGTATTCTTACAAACCATCCCTTTGTGCAAGACAAAAAATAAATAAAAATTAAGGAGAAAAGTTCACTCTAAATTGTGCCAACCTGATCAGTAGTTTATCAATTGTAACTTCTTACAACCTTTATCTATACAAATACATACATTTTCACATATTTGTAGTCAGATAACATATTTGTTTAGTTAAAAGAAAAAAAAAAGAAAAATGATTTATCCCCATTCAAGGAAGTGTGTCATGAAAGGGATGTCAATATTTCAGGAGGTCTCATACATCAGATCCCTGGGAGCTAAATTGTCAACTCCATGCTGTTGGTGGAATAGAGCATTAGGTAGGCAGCTTGCCCAGAGTGCCTATTTAGCCAAGGTGGGTTGTGTGATAAGAGGGAGAGGACCTGGCCACATGCTGTGTGACTCATCCTTTCAAGCACACATGTCATTTTCTCCTAGAGTTGGGACAGCCTCCTTCAGAAAACAAAGCTGAGATGAGATATAACTTTTCCTGGGCTGTAACTCTTAACTTCAACAGACTGAATTTTAGAACTAAGAAGCACTGTGAGCAGCTGAGGCTTCAGTAAATCACATGTATCACAGCACCATTATTACTTGCTTTTGGCCTTTACACAATTGACTTTTCTCTGGTTTAGAATGGCAGCCTGTGCTCTGATTCTTCCCAGACCCCAGAGAAATCTTCCAGGCCACTAAAAGAATGCTAAACAGCGCTACTTAACTACTACTTCATTCTCTGGCATTTTGTGTTCAAAGTTGATATATATAGAATACACGTACACATGCATATACATATATATACATGCATATATAAATAATACAAATGTGTAAGGTTTCAGATCAGAGCTAGTCCAAGATAATTTTATGATTCTTTTCAGAAGGGCAGTCAGCAAGAGATGGGAGATAAACAACACAGCATAATTTTGAGCATTAATTTGAATCATTTCTCTATCATTACTAGCGTTATGACAAAGACATTTAAATTACCCAGGATTTAGTTTTTTCATCTTTTTTTTTCAGTATACTTGTGTTCTCCTCAAAGGCAGCGAGATTCACCAGAGTGAGCACATGAACAGCCTGGTACTTGGTCCAAGCAGTCAATTAGTGCATGGCTGATAGCCATTTGCCAATGACTAGAGAGCTGAAAATGGCCTCCTTGTAGCTGGCATCACAATGAAGAGGCTCCTCATACTCTGAGTACAGGCTCATCTGTATCTGCTTTCTCCCTCACAACACTGACCTCCTAGATCACAAAAGCGCTTTCTCCAGAGTCCAAACAAGGCCATTATTTATATATACCACATGTGCTAAGTCTGATCTTGACATTTAATTTCAACTTCCAGGCAAACATTGCTTGACTCAGGAGCAGAACATCAAGATGTACATGGAGCCGTATTATCAGTTAGTGTATAGTGAACATGGCTACAAAGAACCCTCACTTATGAATGCGTCAGAGAAAGGGCACGCAACCGTATTTAAATGAGATCAAATATTTGTGACTTGATACACCTTTTGGTGATATAGACAAAGGAATTTAATTCTTTGAAGAACAGGTTCATAAAGGCTCACTGGGCTGCTTTAGAGGTGTGTTAACTAAGGAAACATCTGAGTGCCCTCATTTGTTAATTTGAATCTATAATATCTGCTTCCTCCTTCTAAGGCTCTTATGAAGTTTATCTGATGAAGTCTTACTTTGAAAATAGTGAAATTCTAGAAATGTAAGTGGTGATTGTTACTATGATTTTGTACATCCTGCAGGTGTTTATTAGTTATTGGCTGATTGACCTTTGCCAACATTATTATAGCTGCTTCGCAAACTCCTGAAATATCTACTTTCCCCAACTACAAAGGACATTATATTTTAGGGAGTAAAGTCACTTCCGCATTTGCTATTATGGTGATGATTACTCATGATTAGGCAGAGTTCTGCTGATTAAGATATGATTCCTGGGAGGCCTAGCAGGCTCCTTCTCTGTGCTACTTTTTCAAACATATTTCTGACAAACTTGCTAATAATGAAAAGTTCTGAAACTGGGAATTCACTTCATTGTCATTTTTTATTGGAATTACAATTTAGCTCTACCATTCATATAATACCCTGTTATGAATTGAGTTCACCTAGTCATTTTAATTGGTTTTCAATAGAGGAAAGGAAATGGAACATGAGTGAAAAGGGGTGAGGACCAAAGTCTCAGAGAAATAAATGTAGAAGAAGAAAACTGTAGTATGCTGATATCAGATTTTTTCTGTCATGATAGAATATTTGGATGATATCTAATGATCAATGTTGCATTAATTCTCTAGGTGACCAAAAGTCACACAAAATTATCTAGAAATAAATCTTTACCAAAGAGCCAGAATACTTGGGGTAGAGGAAAAAGAAAAGAAATGGATCTTACCCAGCAGGTCTTGTGTCTTCAACAGCTCTGTCCACTGGGATCAAATCACTAAGGTAGACATTGAAATTTCCTTCTTTCCATCGTCTTTCTGCCTCCTTTTCCTTCCCATGGGGAACAACTACAGGACGACCAAACTGACCTGGAGCTTTGGGGTCCCTTGGAGAAAGTGTCACATCAATTCTTAACACAGTGTGCATTCCAGAATCTTCAGGTAAAAGGCCTTTTAGATGACTTTGGTTATATTCCCCAGCCTGAACCTTGGCAGTTAAGTTGATTCCTGCTGGTTCTAGGCCCCCAGCTAAGACTTGATTGGTTTGAGACGCTGTTGTTCTCTGTAGATTAATAGAAGGGAAAGATGCCTCATTTTTATTTCTGGAAATGTGTTTCCTTTGACTTTCCCCCAATGCAAAAGGAAATAAAGTTTTGGTTTTAGGAGTGTGGAGCCCTTTGGTGTCTGTCTTTAACTTTTCCTCCTTGGTTATAATTACAACATGGCTTCCAGAGAAATTGAGTTTCTTTCCACCAACCACTCTGGCTTCATTCAACTCTGGCAAGTTTCCTAAGTGTGTCTCATTAATAGATTGCTTCTTTAAGCGATTTGAATCAGCAATGGACTTGGAAAAGGGAAGGCTCTTATTGACTGTGTGTTTGTTTGTATTTAGTTCTTTGGTCTGAGTCTGAATTTTATTGAAGGTTATGGCTTCCTTTGATTCTGGCACGGATGGGCCAGTAGGGTGTATCCTCTCCTTTGCTACTGACAAAGATGGAAGCTTTGACCTGTGGGTATCAAAACTCATGGGCATATTCAAATTTCCTTCAGCTCCCTGTTTTGATGCATCGCTGTGGAGACTATGGCTCTTCGGGGCCTCCTTGTTTATAACCACAGTTCCTACCTGTATAGGTATTTTGGCCGATGGGGTTCTTGCTGCTACAAACGGGTTTTTCTTAGTCTCCTGAGCTGTCGTTTGCTTTGGTGTCATGTGGACAGAGGAGGCTTTCAGTTTGATGTCTTGCTCCCCTTTTTTTCGCTCGGTCAAAGTCACCAGGAGGGTCTGCAGATGTGCAGGGTGCCAGAGAGGCACAACTATGCCCCTTCCTGGGGCCTTCTGCATTTCCCTTTCCCTCTGGGTTGGGTCCAAATCATCCTTAACCTTGAGCAAACTCTCCTCACTCTTTCTAAAGTTGTTTTTCCCCCAGAGTCCCTTCCCCTGTCCCCTCAGTGGGAGCTTCATCTCTTTTGTGCTGCTGTAAAGAATCTTCATTTGGTCTGGCTGGACTCTGAATCCCATCCGCTCCCTCCTGCTGATATCTTCCTTGAGGATCCGGGTGTTAATCTCACTGAATGAGAGGCGGAGAGCTGCCATGTCAAACAGCAGCCAGATGACAGACGCTGCAAATATAAATGCCAGGACTCTCCCACTTCCTCGGAAAAACTTTCGGATCTTGTTCATGGTACAAAGGCTCCCCTTGCAGCCTGCCCTCCCTTTGAGCCTGCTTACCTTGAGTAGAGAGGGAGCTGAAGTAGCAGTAGGAGCGGCAGGGCAGCAGCACAGTTGCCCGAAAAGGAACCCCCGACCCCTTCCCTGAAGCACAGCAGGAAACAGCCGTCCCAGGGTAAAACTCAGCTCCTGCCGCCTGTCAGTCTCTGCCTGCGTGGCATCTCACAGTAGAGCATCTGTGCCTGTTCTGTCGGCCCCTGGCTAAGCCCTGCTACACCCTGGCCTTAGGGCACTCTGGCAGCAGTTGATTCCAGCCACCAGACGGTCCTACAGATCACTGGGCTTTTCTCTGTGTGCTCAGCAGCACCTTCTACCAGCCCAAGAAAAGGTGGGGGCCCGGCTGGGGCTGGGGCTTTTCTCCTCCCCGTCCTCTCAGTCTGCATGCTGTAACTCAACACCACTTCTCATAAGGAAAACATTTCAAGCCATTACGCAGAGAACTTCATTCAGCTCTCACCTTCCGTGCTATGTGAGAGCATGTGTGTTTTAAGGGTAATTAAAAGAAAAGAAAGCTATCTAACTCAGAGGGCATGTGTTCCTGGTTTGTAACCCCACCTATTCCAGTGCTGCTCATTAACCCTGTGGTACCCAGGTCTCTGAATGATCCATTTAATTATTCAAACGCCTTCCTTGAGCAGGTATCTTTTTTTTTTTTTTGGTAAGTCGAATGTGTTTGTTTTAAAAACCAGTCCATTTATCCGTATTATTCAATTCGATAGACATGCATTTAATTTGTCGTGTTGCTCCAAGTGTTTCTAAACACAATCAGTTTTGGAACTTATTTAGTCATAGGCTCGTAGCAAACAGTTTGCAGATTGGACCAGGACTTGAACAAGACTTCGAGTCTAATTTAGACTGCTGGTAGAGCTGTGGCTCCCATGTGGACTTTACCTTTGAATCACTACTGAGAAGTTCTCTCAAGCTCTGACTAATTGGTGAGGGGAGGCGACAAAGATAGCAGTGGGTCTGTTACTACGTTTTTAAAAAGCTTTCCAGGTCTTTCTAAATGCACAGCCAAAGCTGAGAAATACTGGTCTAAAATGCTTCACTACTACCTTTGTGGATTTTGAATACTGCCCATGATTTCTGTGAAATTCCTGAAATGCCAGAGTAAAACCTAATTTAAACTATAATTCCCGGAGCAACTGAATTGGAATCTGTATTTTAACCTCATCTGTTAAGACATTATCCATTAAGTTTGAGAAACACTGCCCAGGAGCACTCTCCTCAAATACATGACCATAGGATGCTACCATCCAGGTGCTTTAATGTCATACAGTGCTGCTTCTCCATCTGTATGGCCTTGCAAGTTAGTTAATTTTTTGTGTTTACTTGGCAATAAAAAAAATGATTTGTCTTTCAGGTTTATGTGAAGATTAGAGAAAATGACTTAAAGTTCTGTTATACTGAATGTATCCTATGCCTTTAATACTTTTGCTAATACTTCTTGTGATAAGAGTGTGAGGAACATGTGGAAGACAATATCCCAGCTCTTTTCAAAAATCAGATAGAAGGCTGATGATTAATATAATTTTGGTAATTGAGTAAGAAATATCCTTGAGCATTTTTTTTCTTATAATTCCTATTTATTATGGATTCAATCAAGTTTTCCACTGAAAGCTTACCACAATTCCCAAACATGAAGTGAAATTCTTTTTATCCATAATGTCCTTAAAACTACTAAGTACATACTAGCAACAGAAAAAATAGCACAACTATTTAAGTTCTGTGCCCTGACATAAAATGAGGAAAAATTATTGCAATATCATGGATAAATGGTTTGCATTACTGTATTGTTTTAAACCTGAAGACATAGCTCTTTGAAAATATTTTACTATACAAGTTTTAAGGCTTATCCAACCACATCCCCACCTCAAATGGCTTTTGGAATTCTCAAACTCCTGTTAGAAATGTCAGTGCTTGTTATGTCTTTACTGTGCTTGACAGCCTTAAAGCTCTGCTTGAAAAATATCCTAGTCAGTTCTATATTCATGCAATGTAACAAGTATGTTTTTTTCTCTCACTGGTCTGTCCTTACTAGTTAAAACCAAATTGCTTGCAACAAATGAGAATGATGTTATGAAAATTCAAGGAGAATTTTGACTTAGTTACCTTGGCTAAATTTACTTAACAGCTCTGCTTAGTTCTCAGTTCTTCTTGATAAAGAATTTAGAAGAATATGTAAAGAGAACAGAAGATAGGAGAAAAACATTGACCATGACCCCTACAAAAAGAGGAGTGAGTTGATAAATCTGGTCTAAAGTGCTGATTTTGCCATTAATAACCATATAACAACAGACATGTTATACAAGTAAAAGCTCCTCTGAGGAACTCTTTTCAGCCTCTTTTCCCATCTCTTCCATGGGGAAGTAATACTACTGATTCAACACTATGGATCTTTGGAGACCCAGTAACAATTTCTGGAGGACCCATCAAGTGTGTATATATACATTTTTTTCTTCTCTCCCCTCCCTGCCCCAATCAGACACAGTTGATGTTCAGATCAATGAAAAAGTATAGGTAAAAAGGACGAGAAAACAAAGGAATTAAGAAAATCTACTTTGACAAAAAATCAACAGATGTGTTATCCAACAGATGACTTTATGCATGAATAAACTATGCCTTTTCACATTTTTGTTGTATTAATTTAAATATTACCAACAGAAAACTAAATATTTAAGTGATTTGGTTATTCAATGCAGTCCACAGTTAAAGAGTTTGGCTTTTCATCCCAGATGGTGGGATGCAAGTAGATTTAACTGGTCACATTTCCTAAGAATCTGCATACTTGGCTGGAACGGATATCAGTCTAAAATCTAGTTATGAAGTGAACCTTGAGAAGCTTTTACAGGGATTATCCTAATTCTTATTCTGACTCCATCTGTGTAGTAAAACATTTAAATTATATTTTTAGTTACTCCTCTATAAAATGAATATATTAGTAGGGAGACCCACCCTTCCCACTATTTGTGTGCTGTCAAGATAATTATAATCATAGAAGCCATTTACTGAGAACTCACTGAGTGCCTGCTGCTGGATTCTTCGAGACTAGATCATAAACTATTTATCAGTACTGTTCTGTGTATAATTTGAGGAGAATCTGTGAGCTTGTTCTACTGCCATGATAAATAACCTCATTCTAATTAATACAGTCCAGTTAGTTTTAATTGCTGTCTTCAAACTTCCTCAGCAGAAATATACAATCTTAAAAAAATTCTCTAACTTTGCATCTGAAATTGCTGCCAGAGTATTTGAATGTTTCTTGACTATGTAAGTATATTCTGAGTAACTAATATTTGTTTTATTTTACGATATTTTCTCCTTGCTTATCTCTGATTATAAAGGATACAAAAGAAAAATAAATATTTAAACAGATTTACAGAGAATAATGACAATCAACAGATAAATAATTTAACTTGAATTTAGATTTAAATTTAGGGATTGTTTGATGTGGGTGAGAATATTGTTCATTAGGGAAAGTTGAATGGGAAAACTAAGTTAAAATTCTGTATGTGTCATTTTGGGGTCTTATTTTAATGTGGCCTTTTTTTCTTCAAAATTCATTTTTGGGTAGCTTTTGTACAAAACAAATCACATTCAACAGGCTGACACCATCTTGTGAAACAAATCTACATATATACATATAGAGATGTTGAAAATCACAATTTAAGAATTGAAGTTATTGCAAAATTCACTGGTAGTATAAAAATACAAATGGGAATCTTATTTTATTTTAAGCAATTCTTCCACAGAAGATGTTTGAATATAACTTCTGGCAGCTAGTTAGGCACTGATGTTTATCTCTTTTGTTAAAATTACATTTTAAAGACTTGGAACCTGGCTTAGAAATGACCTCACTCCCTAAATCTCAGAAAGCGAAGACTGGTGTATTTTTCCATTAGGTATTTGTTCTTGAAAAAACTCTCCCCAATTCATAGTGGTAAATCATAGTTAAGTTTAAAGAAAACAGGAAGACCTTAAAAGATATTAACTTAGCCTCCACTTAGACTTTAGTTTTCATTGATATTTGAAAAGTGGTACCAAGCAAACCACTTATGATTTTTAGGTCCTTGTCCTCCAAGTTTAATTTTTTTAATATTTTATTTCTGTAAGGAATGTTTAATAAATTTAAAAGTAAAAGATTAATTGAGGATCTTGCTTAGACAAAGAACCCTGCTAGTTCTTAAAAGGAGTAAAATGAGAAGGTCCACAAAGGGCAAGTTTGTGGTCAGCCCAATACTTGTAACTCAGATTCTGTTACAAGATTCTCTATCTTTAGCTTTTATGATTTTAATTATAACACGTTTTGATGTGCGTCTCATTTGGAATTTGCTGTGCTTCTCTACTTGGATGTCTGTTTCCTTCCCCAGTTTAGGGATATTTTCAGTCATTTTTTTCTTCAAATAAATTTTCCGGCCCCTTCGTTTTCTCTCCTCCTTTTAGGACCCCTATAATGTTGAATATTATTCTCCTTGATCTTGTCTTAGAGGTCTCTTAAGGTATCTGAACTCTCTTCATTTTTTTTTTTCTTTTTCATTTTGCTGCTCTGAATGAGTTCTATGACCTTGTCTTCCAGCTCACATATTCACTCCTTTGTTTTATTCAGTCTGCTCTTGGAGCCTCTGTTATATTTTTGAGTTCTACTGTATTCTTTAGCTCTATAACTTCTTTTTGGTTCTTTCTTAATTTTCTAATTTTTCCGATCTTTTCTAGCATTTGGTGATATCTTTATAATGGTTACTTTGAATCCTTCATCCGTTAGTTTGCTTATCTCCATTTCTTTAAGGTTTATTTCTGAGGTTATGTTTTCTAGATTTTCTGAGTCTGTTTCACCTACGACACATTCTTCTCTCTCCCCATTTTGATGATGGGGTGTGTGTGTGACTGTTGAGCAAGTACTACTAAGGTACACTACTGTGGTACACACCTGGGATGTGAGTCTACATTGTAGGGGTGTGTGCAGCTCTCAGCAGGATTTTCCCATTGACTCTGGTAGGTTAGAGATGGTGCCCACTGCACTTCTATCAGCAAGGTTGTGTGAGGATGCCAAAATGGAACCTGCCAGTGTTTCTAACCCATTTGATCATTCCCAAAGTTTCCTGTGTCTCATGCAGTTGCTCTAAGAGTCATCAGTGGATTCCTTCACCTGTGATTTGGACACATCTCTGACCAGAGTTATTGTGTTGATAGTGAGGTGATTGAGTCAGTGCCTGGGTGTTTTAAGGATGAGTTCTTCATTCTCTAGAATTCTTTGGTTCTCCTGGGCATATTCCCAACCAGTCCTCAATGCTGGGTCTCCCAGGTCACATCTCCACTCCATGGGTTTGAAGGGTTAGAGTGCCTGGTATAGGACTTGACTCTTAATATCTCATCTCCCCATCAAAGAGAAGTTCTGAGACTGAGATTCCTCCAGACCTGAAATCCCTACACGCAAGGCGAGTTTTCTTCATTGGTGAGAGCATATCTCTATTTCTCCTACCTGTCTCAGTACTATAGAAGCTCTATTTGTCTGTGTCCATGTTTTCTGAGTAAGTTATTCCATATGTAGCTGTATATTTGTTGTGTCCATGGGAGGAGGTGAGTGCAGGTCCTTCCTACGCCACAACGCTCTGAGTTTTTGAATAGATTTGGTGCTTATGTGGAGAGTGGATTAATAAACCACAAACTGGGAGATTAATTAGGATGAATATTACCTATTCATTGCCAGTCTTTCAATCAATGTATCAGACATGGGATAAGATATAAACTTTGATTTCAGATTATATGTCTATTTAAGGGTTATTTTTGTAGCACCAGAGGGAAGACTAAAGGAGGATCACTCTTGGTACTAAAGAATTGTGTCCCATTGCCTCAGCCTGCTTTAGAGGGTAGGCCCTTATATCCTTCCTTATGTGGATCCAATTGGATCCAGCAAATCTGATTTTGTGCCTGAGCACAAAGTACCCACTGATTCTCTTAAAACATTTAACAGAAGTCAATTGCAAATCTAGAGTTAAACGATAACATTGAATCCAAATTAAAATTGAGTTGCATGGCATCTATAACACAGGTCTATAGACTTCAATCACTGTTTTTTTTTTTTTTTTTTTTTTTTTTTTTT